>UCOK01018745.1:0-56263 GCA_900474325.1 Synergus umbraculus | reverse complement strand
GCGTTAGTATAGTATTCAAGCGTGAATTGACTAATTTGTATGTATTTAGTTAATGTGTTTATAATTTATATATGTATGTACGTTCTTAACTGTACGCACAAAATCTAATATGAACTATGGTAGAATTCACGAATGCTGTGGATTCTATTTTATTATGTGAAGGTAGAATTATTTCCTATTTTCGATAGGAAAAATTAAAAATGTGGTTGCACTATCTCCTAAAGACTGGTAATTCCGGTTGAGATATGACTTTACTATTGACTTTTGTAAATTTAACATTCAAAACAGTAACTTCTAAAAAACTGACACTATATCCTCACTTTCCTATTGACTTTAGTAAAAATGAATATTATAATCTTACATTCTACAATGAGAAGTTTCTCCGTGCATTTTTTAAATTATTGTTAAATTTCTACCTCAAATTTAAAAATACAAGAACAACAAACTTTGTGTTATACTCTCAGCCAAGCAGAAAACATTCAATATTGTTAACATCCCCACTCACCGGTGAGTACATTATAACCTCCCTACATGAAATGTTTCTTCTACAGAATTATTTTTATATACCTAAAGTATTACTCATGATGAGACAAAAGAAAACTCCATAAGGTAAAGAAAATGTGAAAAAGTCTATAAAAAAATAAGGAATTATTTACATTTCTCATAACTGTTTCGTTAAAATTGCGATAAAGAAGAAGATACCCAACAAAAGAACAATATAAAAACCTAATACATAACAAATAATCATAAAAAACATAAAACTTAGAAATAAATATGTATAATTGGACGAATTATTATCATATATATGTATAATATTAAATAAAATATGTTCTGTTGATACTTGACACTCACGCGATTACAGCCATCTGCTACAGGTTCTTAATCACATTTTCAATTTAAAAATCATATTAATTTCACATTTTAATGATCACAATAAAGAACTTAAATAATGAACATTATTTCAAACATTTTCAAATGAAAATTATAAATGGTTTCTTGAATCAACTGCACTTTTTAAAACAAATTAAATTAAACCAATTACATTTTCAAATTAATTATTTATGGACTATAGAAATTTGATTAATTATTTTTAATACCAGGGCGCGTAGAATCCACGTGAATGAGAGAATCAGTGGAACAGTATTACGTTTCGTCGGACTTTCTGATCCGACTGGCGTATTTTGTTCAGCGTCGAGAATGCAATCTCTTGAATTCACGAATTCTTCACTATTGCGCATGCTTCGCTCTTAAAATTCGTAGTACACATGAGCGACTGAAAGTAAAAAGTGGATAAAAATATTTTCTTTGTAAAAGTGAGATAATATTATACATCAAAATGTAAAAAGTATTCTATTACCATTGAAACAAAAAATTTGCTCATTGTTTATTTGCTCATTATTGATCTATCTGTCTGTTTATTCTATTGATTAATTATTATACTACTTCTATTGTTTCAAATAAGAATAACTCACTGAGAAAAATACTTTTGTTAGTTCAACAAAGCGGTATAATATACAAGCAAGGTTGAGCCAGTAAATGAACCTTATCTCAGTGCGTACCAATACTGAGAAAACAATTTGGTTCGGACAAAAATATAATTTTTTTGGTATTTGTGCAACAACATATTTTTGTTCGCTCACCTAATTTTTTTATACACCACACAGTTTTTTTAAACCAACAAAACAACATTTTTTTGCACGAATATTTTCCATAATATTTTTTTTTTAATTTTAAAAAAATATTGTTTATTTGAAGTTTAGAGTAATCAAGAAAGTGCAGCAAAACTTGATTAGGATGTGACTAATTTTATTGAATATAAAGTCCAACCCATTAAAACTGCATGTAGCAATTTTACAGAACTACTAGTTGTGTGATGACTTTAATTTGGAACTTGAAAGTAGTTTCCAATCAAAAAAGGAACGTAAAAGGATTTGATTAAAAAATTTAAAGTTTTACGACATACGTATAAGATGATTTTTTTATTTTAAGACATTGAAATATCAAGAAAAAAAATATCTGTAGTATAAGTTGTACGGGATAAATTTTTGCAGAGTTTCCCCCTCGATAATAAAAAGTTTTTTGAGATATTTCGATGTACCAGCATAAAACACTCACCCTGTATATTTCGCATAATTTCCAGCTTATTAATAAATAGATCTTGTATGCATTTTATTACCTTCGTACATTAGTCATATCCTCTTCTCGCATTTCTCTAATGAAACGTAATTCAAACGTTGCGATCTCGAGAAAGGGCGAAGTTTCTAGAAACATTCACCAGATCAGTTTCATTGTCTGTGATTGAAATTGGCGCGTATCCAAGCCTCTTAATAAAGAATGGGAGCGATTAGGACTAGAAAGAGCTCTGTGATGAGTATTTATTTCCTTAAATTGTTGTCGCTGCTTGCACTTCACCTACTCTTTAGAGGTCAAAAGCAACCATTCATGAAATAATAGTCTTACAACGTCGTTGAGATTGTATTAAGCGAATTATTTAAATTACCATCCACCGTGAGGTCAGTTGTGCGCATTATCAGTGATATAAGAGGGCGATCGTGACCGGCAGGAGCGTTCAATCTATTCATCACACTTCAGCGACATGATCGCCATCCTGATACCGTTCTTCCTAGGTAAGTAAAATCTTGTCAAAAATATGTAATCAGTAAATTATGATATTGCCTATATAAGTGGAACTGCTAACACTGGAATTAATGGCCATAAATTAAAGATAGTTTAAATTTATTTCATATGGAATCAATGAAGAAACATTAATTCATGATTGAAGAACTTTTTTATGATGATTCGAATATTTTTGTGTAGATACCAGCGCGCCTTTCTTCAAGTGCACTCTCTAAATCTGAATTAGTGAAAAGTGAGTCACTAATCTACTTTCGTGAAAAATTCTACTAATTATTAGTTATTTTTAACTAAAACTTTAATGAAAAGTTGAAAATTTCGAATTGAAATAGTGAAATACAACTAATAATTGGTAAAAATGTTCAGTAAAGTAAATTAGTGACTCACTTTTCACTAATTCAGATTTAGAGAGCATATTCAAATAGTCAAATATATTAGTCAAAAGCTTTTGACCATTTCTTGTCAGGATTGATCGTTTTTCTTTTCAAAATTAAAGATTCTATCGAAAATAAAAAATTAAAATTTTGAGCTTTTTTAGAGGACCTCTATAAAACAGCCTTTATACATTTTTTTATACATTTACATTATATATATATGAAATTTCTTATACTATTCTTAAAATAGCAATTCTTTTTCATTCTTTTATATTTTTTTAGTTGCCCAAATACCAGTGGAGGAAAATGCTTGGAAGTTTGGGCCAGAATACACTTTTCAAGTGATAGCAAATTTTACAGCTAATTCTGAAAATGAAGTGAGACGAACAGCCAATACTACAGCTCTTCTCCGATGCAGACCTAAAGACACGAGTGCATTGATTTGCCGTCTGGAAAATCCAGAATGCTTAAAAAGTACCTATGATAAAGCTGCAGGACTCAACATTACAGAAACCAAAAACTATCCATTAAGTGAAGATCATTTCGAAATTAATTTTAACAGTACAGGAGTGAATAACCTGGTGGTTCAGAAGAACATATCAATTTGGAATTTGAATATCATCAAGTCTATTGTAAGTCAGCTAAGTATTGGTGCCAATTTGAGCCAAGCTCAAAATCAGGCAACATTTGAAGTTAAGGAAAATTCCACCATTGGAGAGTGTAAAGTTAATTTCAAAGTAACTCATAAACCAAGAGAGGAAACTGTTCGTAAGGATGGTCCTTTTATCTTGGACATTTTGCCAATGCCTGATAAGGTTTCTAAAGGCAATGTTGAAATTGAGAAGACTCGAAATGTAAAGGATTGTATGAACTTCGTTAATTACTTGTGGGGAAATGAAAAGGAAAATTCTACCGAAATTGGTATTGACACACAGCTCGTGAGTATATATTTAACTTTTGATGTATTCTTAAGAAACTAATTTTATTACTACAAAAATTGAAAATATTCTTTCTAAAGAATCCCTTCAAGTTTCTTTAATTTTTCGAAAAGTTTTAAACTCTTTGAAGTTTAAATATCCAATAAAAGCACTGCAATAATATAATTGAGTTAGTGTTTTACTTAATAAATCGCAATACTGTAGATTTAATATTTTAATATTTATTTTATAATTGAAATTTTAATTAAAATGTGATTCGAGAGCAACAATTAAAACACGTATGTGTACACTCGATAAATAATGCAAATTGATTTACTCAAGTAAATATAAAAAAGAAATAAAAATGTAATAAATAGGCCAATTATGTATTTTTTATTTCAGGATTCAGTTATTGTTCGAATGAATGTAACTAACACGAGTTTCTCAACCTATACCCATACTGAAGCCACTAAACTTCAGGATTCTAAAAAACAAAAGTTCAAAGTTGTTGAAAGAATAAGTCTCACTCTCAAAAACATAGAAGCTGCTAAGGACAAATTACCAGTAATTTCTAACCCTGGAACGACGCCAATTCTCGTAAAAATGAATGTTCAAGAACCCAAAGCTAAACAATAAATGATAAAGTCTGACAAAAATCTTATCGTAATAATCAAAAAAATCCTCTTCTGGAAACTTACACGACTCTAGCTCTAGCTTTGTAATAATTAATACAAAAAAACTTTCATATTATCTTTATTGAATTTATTTCTTTACTCTGTAAGTATTACAAAGTGAAAAATGTATCTAGGTATATCATAAACGTGAATAAATCAATAAAAATATCAAAGGATTTATCTGAAATCTCTGACCTCTTCAACAAAACAATTTCAAACATATTGCCTAACTTTCTGAGTGGATATTTCATGGCTAAGGGCCATTTATGTCCGTCTTTTTGGATTTAATTGAGACTTCACCTGTGTTTTGATGATTATGTTCTCTTAAATTTAATTATATGACAGATTACATTTTTTATTTTAAATAAGTTAAAAGCTCTCAAACTTTTCCTTAAAACGAACGCAGGACGAAGTCATGTTATTAATTTTTAAAAAATTTATTGCAGAAAAACGTTAAATCTCAATGTTTTATAAAAATATCAACAGATTCAAATATTTTTTTAATTTTTCAAAGTTGAATCATGGAAGATTTATTTAAAAAGCCAATAAAAACATAGGATTGGCTTCCAAGAAGCAAAGTGCTCATTGAATGAAGTTACAAGGTTCGAGTGAAAGGAAGTAGACAAATTGAGTTAGGGGAACTTAATTTTATTTTCAAGTTTGCACTACATCAAATTAGAATCAGCAGAATGTCACATTCTACCCTTCTCTTTAAATCAATAGTACTGCACTATGAATTTAAACATGATTTTAATTAATCTCTCAATAAAGACGATGAGACAAAATTTATCCTCTCTGAAGAGATTAAATAATCTCTTCAGAGAGATTCATTTTTAAGGGTGTTGGAGCTAAGTTCTAATCTAAAAATTCGATTTCTTCATTTTACTTAACAAATATTAAAATTGGAATTTTTTCCCTCTGTAGGATTAATCAATTTTTAACTAGAATTATGCGCACAGAGAAAGAAAATATCTAATTCAAATATTTGTTAAGTAAAATGAAGATATTGAATTTTGAAGTTAGATTTTGAATTCTTCGTTTGATGCAAAAAGTATTAAAATTAAATATTTTTTCACTCTGTACGCAGTCTTATATTTGGAAAAAGATTAGCGCTACAGAGAGACAAAATATTTATTTATAATTTTCGTTGGACACTAGTGTCCAACGCCCTTAATTATAAAATTAATCCTTATAGTTATCGAGAGATAAATTTGTGATCACTCAGATCCCACAGAAATTAAATAATTCACATTCAACCTTCATCAGAAGCTGAAATCATTTCAATATTACAACTGACAGAAATAATACTAAAAATCATATTGATTAGTACGTTCTCGACTGCTATGATATTAAGGGCATGTATTATCATTGACGTTATTTATTCCAATTAACAGTGATGTGCTAATATCGTTAATAATACAATTTCACTCTAAATTTTTATTAAATAACGTCTGCTGTTATTTTATGCACTGGATTGCACATTATGTCAATTTACATACCATAAATAGAAACTCTATTTACATTTTAATCGTAATTATATTGCATTCAATATAATAAAAACAATAAAAATTATATTTATACAGAGAAAAACGAATGTCATCAAACATGCGATTTCAATTTTTGTTATATTAAAAATTATATAGAGCATTTGGAGCATGTTTGGTAAATATTCTGAACATAGACATAGAATTGCATAACGTGGATTATATATATAATCAGTGTAGTTTTCTAAAAGTCCTTGTTTCGACAAAACATGAAACTTTTATGTTAGCAAAATTGAAAAGCGTTCAAAAGAATGCAGAAGCACTCAGAAAAATGTATAAAATCGGATTGGTTAACTCCTTGGACTTTTCTGATTTTTCGATCCATACAAATTTTCAGAATCGGTTATAAATTTCGAAAATCGAGTCCATAGGCCTAGAGTTATTGGTCCATTAGTAAAACTACAAATATTTCAATCTTTGCCATAACCGAGCATGATAGTATTTCTCAAGTGGGAAAGCATATCAAGATTGATTAAAAATAATTTTTACATTATATAGAATCCTGATGAATTTTCTCTGGCGAAATTTTTTCACTGCCGTAAGCAAAATCACAAACGAAATAAGTACATACGTTCCAAGCTAAGCAACCAAATGTTTGATTACTTTCATTCACTCATTTGACTCACTTGATTCTTAATACAGTCCAGCTTTCGACAATGGCACTATTAATGATTATTATTGTGCGTCTATCCAAATTAAATTCGTTCATCCTATTGTTTTCTAGACTCTTGCATAAATTATATAAACATGCTAAGAAATAAAAATTCTGTCCAAGAATTGTCCATTTTCAGAATTTTACATATTAAATAGAAATTGTACTCGCTGTAAAACATCCCATATAAAATGTCGATCGACTCTTGTAAAAAGGAGTTCTATCGATTTCAAAAAAGGGAATGTAAAATTGTCTTTTTGTTTGCAAAATTTTCCTATCTATACAAATGTTGCCTCTTGCTGAATTAATATAATAATATATGTATTTAATATTATAATGTATAATTTATGACATTCGTATGAATTTGTAATTGTGAATATTTTATGAATTGTACGCTTTAATTATGCAAAGATATTATTATTACGAAAATTCCATAATTACTTGAAATGCACAATTATTACCTAAAGTTCTTTGAGCGAAAATTCATTTTCGGAATTACGTCTATGATACGTATAAAATTTATTCATACAAGTTTCCCTTTTATCGAAGAAGATATTAGAAACCAAACGTTATCATTTCAAAATTAACATTTTCAAAAATTGATTTACGACCAAATTTAGAGAAACAAATACAAGTTTTATGTCAATTTGGACTCTCGGCAAGTACATTCGATGGCTGATTCCAGATGGTAACTTAAAGTCTGATTATTTTAAGTAGGTTTTTAAATCACAAAAATTAAATCATCAATTGTGATTTTTAGGCCTTTATATAATAAATTTTTCTTTCTTCTTAGAAGAATAATAAAATAAAATTAAATTTAAAAAATCTCTTTTTTTTTAAATTTGATTCGACGGAGACTTTTTATACTCCGTTTCAATAACTTGAACCTATTTTTTCAACTTCAAATTATTTCAAATAAAGAAAAGTTATTTAATATAAAGTTGTAAATAATTGCCAATAAGAGTAAGCTTTCTAAATGAGCCTTGGAGAGCCTCTCTCGAATTTCGAAATCGGCTAATCTAATCTAAATATTTACAAGGATTGTGTTGTGAACAACGTTGGCTGCCACCGCTGGACGGTAGGTCGGTGAGCAGAATATGATTGTATACACAAGTGCAGATAGCGAAGAAAAAGGAATTGAAGAAGACGTACGAGTAAAAGAAGAGAACAAATGGCTTTTCATTATTGAACATTGTTTACGTTGTTCTGTTTTGAATCCATATTCGGAATGTAGTCCATCGCCATTAGACAGGCAAAGACTGTCATCACCATCTTGTGTTTCACCTCAGTAATGTCTTCAGGCAATGCATAGATTCGTGCCCCACATTTTCGGGCCAAGGATATCGCGTACTTTGCATTGTCCAAGTTTTCCTGTGAAAAGAGCCAAGAATCGATTAGTTTTCCTGTGAAAAAAGACTAGAATCGATTAGTTATTCTAAATGTTTTCTTTTCTAAAAGATATGCTGTAAAATCCCCCAAATAAAATATTCGATTTTTGGACTCAATCCTATTTTCAGAATTTTGATTTTTCGATTTCGCCTCTGTTTTTAATTATTTTCCCGCGTACGCAATTTTCTTCCTAAGCCCCTTTCTCTGCTGTTTACACGTCGTTATTTGCTTTTCGGTATTAAAAGAGGACCAAAGCGAGTATTATTTATGAGCATGAAGATTGCATTAATAAAACAATATCCCTTGAGAATAATTTCAGTTTTTACTATAAAAGAAATAAAAAGAATTCCAGAGTTTTAGAAAATCCTAGAGAATTTAGAAAAATTCCTATAAAGTCGGTAGGTTCACATGAGATTGAAAACAATGTTCACGATAATCACCTCTTCTGTTCCTCCTTCCTTAACGAGATCATAGTTCACTGAGC
The DNA here is from genome assembly GCA_900474325.1 of Synergus umbraculus. Taxonomy (NCBI): domain Eukaryota; kingdom Metazoa; phylum Arthropoda; class Insecta; order Hymenoptera; family Cynipidae; genus Synergus; species Synergus umbraculus. The sequence goes on along the minus strand of UCOK01018745.1, from coordinate 47,595 downwards.
CGGGCTTAATTGCATCTATCAAATCGATCACAACCTTTCCATCAGCTATTGCATAATCCTGGAACCCTTTGATCGCACTGGTTTTTCCAGCGCCCTGAAGCTTCGAATTAACCCACTGAACAATCTCCTTCTCCACCATCGAACCATTCTGCGTTGTTCCCAGTGAGGTCAATAACGACAAGGTATACGACCTCATCAGCTGCCAGATCAAAGCCAAGGTCAATGTTGCATTTCCATCATTAATATCTTGTCCTGCAATTCCCACTAAAGAATAATTCATCTTCTTTCCTAACTCAATTGCATAATTACAATTTTCTAGTTTCTCCATAAATTTCCTGAGCTTCGTGAACTTCTTGTGCACCTTGTTCCAATTCACAGATCCTGGTTTGATGGTCTCATAAAGTTGGAAAATGACAAGTCCATCAGCAAGATCTGAATAAAGCCAATTCACATGAGGATCGACTCCCAACGAATTCATCCAATTTCTATAAGTCTTTTCCTCTCGTGTCTCTTCCAGAGCTTCGAGTGCTTCAATGTTCGTCTCTGGCTTATTCAGACCAGGATAATTGTTAAACATGTTCGCCACGAAGGCAAGATTTAGTTTGTAAATTCCATTGACAACATCACTTGGCGTCACAAAACTACGGCAACCCAACTTCCCAGCTTGCTGGAGCATGATTTCTGCTCTTGTCATGTGATTTGATTCCATCAGAGCTTCCAGGGTAACTTCAGCAGTATTAGGTGCAATCTGCTTGATCAAATGTGAATAAATTTCCGAATCTGTGATGTCCGACATGAAGTTGTTGCATCTTCTGGCAATGCCAGCTCTCTCCAAGTGGTGATTCACCCAGCGTAGAAGAATCATCTCTGGGGACAACTTCAACAAATCGTCGAGTCGCTCTCCGTCCTGCAGGAGCGTTGCGAGTCCTGGACAGTTTTCAAGTGTGATTTGGTTGAATAGACCGATCCTGATGATCTGCCAAAGAAGACCCAGAACCAAATGTGGAGAACCTTTAATCAGGTCGTGAGCATCGATGTTCACAATGTTACAACCAATTGCTGAAGCTGATGTGAGGGCTAGAGTCAAGTTTTCGTGCTGCTTATACAAGGTCATGTTCTTCTTGTTGAGTGTTCGTTCATCAATCGTGTCTGGACAGGAGTGATTGATAATTTTGCTGTAAAAGAAAGTAATTATTAGAGACCATTAGAAATTAGTTGTGAATGGATAAGGAAATAGAAAAAGATATACAGAGATAGAAGTAGGTATAGAGTACATGGACTTGAAATCTTGAAATTCTCACCAGAGAAGGATACCATCCTTGACCTTGTCGTATAAAGCCTTTCCTTCTCCATCGATAGGTAAGAGATGTTTGAGATCTGGATCGTGAGCCAAATTTGTGTTGATCCAGTCACTAAAAGCGAGTTGTTCCTCAAGTCGTACGGAATGAGTGGTGCCTTCACTAGATGCCTCGGAGATTCCTCCCAAAGTTTCAAGATTTTCCTTCTTGGAGACGACTTGTTTGAAGGTGGATCCCACTTCATTAGCCTTGAGTTCCTTGCATAGCTTTTCGAATTCTTCGAACGAGAGACGACCCTTGTGTTCTAGTCTTTGTTTGTCGTCGTACTCCTCCATCATCTGACGTACCTGGTATCCTGGCATCTTGAATCCACACACATTCAGTGCGTCTCGCAACTCTGCAAGGTCGATGAATCCATCTCCATTTGAGTCGATCTGCAAAGTTACGAAAAATCTATTAAAATTTACTTTTCTTTTTAGGATTAAGGTACAGATTAAAATTTGGGTATACTTGGGTATATATAATTTGGTACCTCCTCTCGCATTCATAAAAATTGTCAGATCGACGTTTCAGTCAATTGAATCAATGACCTTGAAACCATGACCTTTACACCTTACTTTTTTACACTTTATAATTTTATCAGTATTTGGGTCATCGCTGATCGAAATCTGATGAACTTTAAAAATGTAAATATATTATTACACGTTATTTCAGTAACAATGGAGTTGACTGACATTACAGCGGTACTTAGAATTTTTTTAATCAGCTGGTCTGCGCCACTTCTACTGTTATGAAACATTGCCTTTGTAAACTAGGCGTAGACGTATAATACGTGCACCTATCTGACTAATCACCACATTATTCCATTTGCCGCATCATGACGTCATGTTGGTCGTGACACTCTGAGAAGTAATGCGAACGCAGAAAATGTGAGGTAATAATTAGAAAAACAATTACGGCACCAATTATGATAAAACTCGTTGATTGCCGAAGTTTCTAAAATAAAATCGTTTTGAGTGGAGTTTACTCACGGCTTGAAAAAGACAAGTAAAGTCTTCCAAATATTCGTCAACAACGTTCCACCTTTGCATGCCATATATTTCCATAATGGAACTGCGTGAAGATTCAGGTGATGATTTAGGTGAAGATTATACGAAGATGGAATATTCAGCCGACCCTCTGATAGCAAATGCACTTTGCGACTGATTCTCTTATCGGTTTTATCAAAAGCAGAACTCGGATCAATGAAAAAATTCTCAAAGGCTTTACTTTTCTAGCGTATCGAATTATTGAATCGCGGACAAAATGATCCTATAAGGAAATAGCTAATCAACGACCAATGTGTTATATCTCAGTCGAGAAATGATTAGTTTGAATATATATCGTATACGAGACATTCATTATCAAGCCAAGGAAAGGACCTTATTAGCATTAAAATAATAAAAATTATTTCTTTGCAAAAAATTAATTGTTTTTTTAACGATACATTTAGAAAAGTGAATCTATTTGGAAATGATTCATGCCGAAAAATGAAGTCAAATCTCATAAAATCAATGAGTCATGCTTGAACAACCTGTTATCTATTAGATACTAACATATATTATTTCTTGACTAAGTACATAGAATCATCTAATTTCGAAAACTGGCCCAAACTTCGGACATCAAATTTTCTTTGCTTTATATATAATCATTTAATCAAATTGTATGAAAGCAATAAAAATTAAAAGCCTGAAGCCAGAAATCAGGTGATTCAACTGTAAAATAAATTTGTATCATTACGTGCAAACAATCTTGAAGCTTTTAATGTTTGACAACAATATTAGTGATAGAGGAACATCACATTAGAGGAACATAAAGATTAAAATGATGAATCACATAGTGCACGTGCGGATTATCAAACAAGAGTCCGAGTACAAAAAAAAACATCAAAAGCATGTCTTATGAAATTTTATACCTTTATAATAATACTTAGTATTATATTCGCGTATCGTCTTTAATTATCATTCTCATCATCAGAGTCGAATTAGAATAAAAAAAGCGTCGGGAAAAATACGCTAGACCGCCCCCTTCCCTCCTCATTAAATAAAATTGGAAATTTGTTTAATTACTTCGAAATGTTCCTTCATTTTTTTCTTCGAAGCGGTTTGAGTATTTTCTTCGATTTATTTAACTTCAAAGAACTGAAGATAATTTGCTTTTTGTCCTCTGAGTAACGCAGGTTTCGGAATCCGGAAAAACGATACGCTAGGTAGACGAATTGATAGAGCGAGAAGACTCTTATTTCCTCTAGGAGAATATCAAGCATGCATAAATACAATGATCAACGGTTATGAAATATTTCTACTCCAAGAAGTGCAACGGACGTTTTCTATTGACTATAAGCAAAGCTTTTTTCTCTGAACTCACTTTATTCGAATAAATTGCATTCAAATCAATTTTTATAAAATAAATGGACTTTAAAAAATGATTTTTAGGAAATGATATCAGCTTGCGAGGGGTTATTTCTTATTATCAAAAGCGAAAGAATCCACTGAGTTACAACCTGAAATACGGTCTCTTATATACCACAAATATATATGTAATGACGTAATATAGCCCCATTACATCGCCGCGTGAATCTGAATGCATGAGCATGAACTGCAACTGTTTTTACGGTAATAATCTTTCAATGATGTCGATTGATTTTTTTATACATCAACTTAAAATTTTACATGAAAGCAAAATATTAGACCATTGATTCTATACGATTTTCATATATTTATTCAAGCATGTTTATCAATACAATTATAAAGAAAAAAAACGAGAGGTTTAAAAACTTCATTGAGATTTCGTCAGTCGCTATCCAATTCAAATGATGTAAAATTTGACTTGTCTCAGAAGCGTGGGAAGTTAAAACGTGGGATGTTGGGCCACAAAAGGCCCACAAAAGTAGAGATATTTTTAGTGCAACATGACTGTGCAACAATATTAATGCTATTTCAAATAGAAATCATTTTGAATTTCAAAACGTTTCTTTCTTATATTTTCGATACAATAATAATCTTAAAATATGAAACATGAAAGAGAAAATGATTGACAATCTGATTCAGAATGTGTGGATCACGTTAACTTGAATAATTTGGTCAAGGGCAGATGCACGTCTTTCTTTTGTTTTGCGAATCTGGTCACGTATATATGAAAACAAGACACAAGTATTTTCTTTTTTTTTTTAACATCCTCCATCAGTCATGTGTAAGCCAGCAAATAATATTCCAGCCGATGAATCAGACTTTTGCACTTTAATGTGCGATTCCTTTTGATTCGTTCGACTCTTACACTAAGCTCTTTGATTCGAAGCACGTGGGTGTGTGTAAGTGCATTCCTGGATATGACGTTTTTATTATTCAACCATCAACTATTCTGGTGAAAAAATGTATAGTTTTTTTACATTTTAACTGTGAGATTTTATGTATTAAAATTGATAAATTAAGGAAATGAAATTGTAGAATTTTTTTTTTCACTGAAAGATTGCTTTTTTCCAATTCAATATAGTTTTTAATTTAATACTGTGATGGACTCGTGTACTTTTTCATTTTGTCGGTTGCTCATGTTTCAAGAAGAAAGAACCAATTCCCTGTTTTAGATAAGTATGTATCAAATATCCCAATTCAATCCAGTTCTTGTGGGTTTTCAAACCATCATGAACGTGTAGTTTAATCATTTTACAAAATGAAACGACATAAGACAATACGTCTTAAAATTAGAATCAGAACTACTTATGTTATATAATTTTTTGTTATTTTATTACCTTCAAAGTTTAGTTGCTTGGAATTTTTCCGACTTTCACTTAATTAAATTTATCATACAAAAATGAATGCTATAAAGTGAATCGCTTCACCCACGTGTGTCCTGCTATCACAAAAGACAGGAAAAAGTCAGTGAGTGATTTGATAGAAAGTGAAAGATCTCTTTTATTGTATGGTGCTATTTTCAATGAAATGGTGTATCAGCATTTCCTTTAAATTGAAGTCGTTGCTTTAGTAATAAAAGGATCTAATAAAAATTTCACGAAAAATATTGAAGAAATTAAAAAGATGGGAATGTTAATTTACTTTAATGGCATCTTTTTAATTTTTTATTTATAAGTTAACATCTTTTTAAGAACTACCATTCTCAAATCCGGTTTGGAAGTCGAAATTCAATGAGGAAACTTCTCCGGCATTTTTCCACTGAGGCATTTAAAATTTCCGTTCCTTCTTTTTACGATTGCTTAATTGCAATGCCACTGAACAAACAAGTAACTTTTAAGTCAGAAATTATTGGACATTTTGATACCGCAGAAAACAATTACCATGAGTCAAAGATATACATAATATATATCCGGTTGCGGTATTTTGATTCACGGATTGCGGTTTTGACAGGCAATAAAAAATGCAGATATAGAGAAATTTCTCTTTACTTTCTGTTAAAATGACCAAGCAGGTTTGATCTAATTTAAGAATTAATTATAAAAACTCTCTTTCAATCTTAGTAGAAATTGGATATTCCAGACTCTGAAACTTGCAAGAATATAACTAAAATTTGACTTAACTCGATAATAAGTTCAACTTACTCTAGCAAAAACATCTTTCCGTCCTGAGTCATGAACCCTGAGGTACAATTTAGTCCTCGGGTCAATATTCCACTCGTAAAATGTAACCCACACAGAGAAAATTGCTCAACATATCTAATTTCCGATTTCCAGTTCACAAAACGGAAATTACAATTCATAATATGTTTACTCGTATATGAATAATTTAATATTCAAGACATACAGAAAAAATGTCATTGACGAATTGGTTATTGATGAATTATTACAAATATAGTAATGAAGTAATTTTTTGGTGATAGAAAATTTTTTATAAGTCTGATGTCAATTATGATTAGCTATTATTAATTCTAGTTCACATTAAAGGTTTAACAGATATTAATCATGTTTTTGAAATTTTTAACAATGTATAAGACTCTAATGTATGTAAATTAAAAGGCGCTTTTATTTTTTATGCTTTCGTGACAGGCTCAATTTCTGATTGGCTGTGAAACATTCGTTCAAGCAAAGGATGGATTAATTATACATACAGTGTGTAATATACTATAAGTTAAGCGTGGGACAGAAACAACAAACCGCGTCACGCACTTAGTGCGTTTCCCGTATGTTCTTAAAATTTAAATAATCCTTATTTAATATTATTTTTTATTTTTATTTTATTTTATTTTATACTTTCTTTATTTATATATTAATTTCCTTTTTTTTTCTTATTTTTTAACAAGATAGAAAAATGCCTCTCCAGGGGGTTTGAGACACGTGCTTGAAATGTAAGACGTAATTCAAGCGATTTATATTTATAAATGTCTGTACAAGTCAAAAAAGAAAAGTATCTATGGGGTGCATCACGTGGGTTCACCACCTGGACCGTTTTATGAGTATTTCAACTAAAGAAAAATTTTAATCTCCAGAGTTAAAAATAGCCCTCTCATTTTTAACAAGACTGATTACGAAATATTAAAAACGATTGAAATCGAATTACATAATAGATGACATTAAAGTTATTAAAAATTTTTTAAAGACATTTGAATTTTAAATTCAAAATATTTATTAAAATAGTACACTTTGCCAAAAATTAAGCTTCTTCATTTTCATAGATTTGAAAGAAAGATTCACATTGAATACGTAATCAATCGATTGAATATGTATATGAGTCATCCGGTGCATTACTCATTGAAAAAATGTATGGTGACTCAAACCGAGGGAAAAGCCCTGAGGACAATAATTTTTCTGGCAATTCATGACAGGTATTTCAACTTCGTGTAAGATTACAAGAAATGAATGAATTTAAGGAATTAATGAAATGCATCCATGTGTCTCATTTTCGGGCCCCAAAATTGAGCGATTTTATTTTTGTGTCTTTATTTTTGATCGCATAATTTTAACATAAAATCTTGTCCTTACTTATAAAATCCTAGCAGTAAAAGAAATATATTTTCATTGTCTTGCGATCTATGATACACTTTCACAAAAGAAGAGACAGAGGGTCATTGAAACGGATTAGGCAATGGTAGTAAATTGAAATGCGGTCGGTTTTTTATTGCGACAAATTGCAGCTTGCTTATTTTCTCGATTTTACAGCTCTGCCGTTTATCTTTATAGCCGAGATGGCCCAGGTCATTGTACATATAAAAATAGAACGTTACTATAAAGTGTTTTAAGTTAAAGATGATTCAAACATTAAATATTAATTTTTTATGATATTTCAATACAGAAAACAATGTATTATGAATTGAATAGAAAGAAACGAAATACATATAAGTTAAAATAACGAAAGTTATCTATTTCATTATCTGTTCTGCAATAAAATGATGTTCTAATCAGAGACATGTATTTTCGTTCCGATTTTATTCATTGAACATAAAAATGTCTTGAGCTAGCAAAAAGTGTGCCGTCTCAGCAAAACTGGACTCTTCGCTACAATTTATACTTTTACAGCCTATTATAATGATTATTGCACTAGTTTACACCTTTGCGGTGTGTGCACAAAATGCATACAAAAAACTACAACGGCACAAATTAATATAGTGATTAGATATACAACAAAGAAGGATCAGCTCTTATCTTGTTATCCCTGAACCTAATAGCATGCTATTGATTTTCAGTGTACTTGATGCTTAATTCAATGCATGATTTATAAACTCGAGGTAGGATTATATTATTTCTAGTATATCTATGGCATAGAAGGATATAAATCTCTTATCTATAAATTATTCCTTATTTTTCGCTTCTCGTGAATTGCATTCTATCATAATCCTTGATACTGTAGATTGATCGTACAAAAATGGTTTATATGATACAAGTGTTACAAAAAGCTTGAAAACGAACAATTTTACGCTGTTTTCCTCTCTTTTGTACCTACCCAATTTTCAATCTTTTTAGTAACACAGTTGAGTGATTTCAGTTAACCGCGACAAAGATTTAATTATTTATTGTTCAGTGATTCTGATTTAACTTTCTTTTTCAATCGCATGAAAATGATATTTTCAGTTAGAATTGCATGAACTCAGTTTTTTTCCAAGATAAAAATTGTTTATAAAGCACCATTTTTTACGAGGCTTTTGTAATGTTTTTTTTTTGACTTAAAAAAATGAAGATGTAAAATTGCCAACTCTCTTGTATGTTCACCGTTCAACTCTTTTGCACTGAAGGTCAGTGCTACTTTCACTGTTCCGTGATTTTTCACTTAAAACTTATCCTTATCTATAACAGGAACAAACACTCTTTGTCATACATTGTAATAACTCCCGCAAGAATTTTTTCTGTTTCCGCTTCATTCTCTGTGCTTTAAGTATCAAGAGAAAAACGTTGAACTTCCACTTCTTAGAGATTCTTTCATACAGATTGTTCTTTATTACGTAAATGAGGTCGAATGTTAATAAACATTTCTTTAATATGTAAAAAAAGTTTTTAAAACAATAAATAACTTTTCATTTTTTAGAAATGCTAAATGATTAAACAAATTTTTAATAAAGGCAAAATTAAAGAGATTTATCGCAAACGGAGTCGGAAAGAAAGGAGTATAATTAAATAATACTCGATGGGCTCATTCAAAAAATATTCTCGTTATCTATTCCAATTAAAATTCCCATTCGTTATAAAAGTAACAAAACACGGGGTCGGTTTCAATCCGGAATCGAAAAGTAATATTTTGCTCTGTTTTTTAATTCTTATCAATTAAAAACAGTTCATATCAAAAATATACAGAGTCGTTTATTGTAAACCTCGTATTTGATCATTAAATAAATACAAAATAAATTGATAGCGAATACATTGCTACAAATTTTACAATCATGATATAATCTCAACAATAATCTCTCAATATAATCGTGTATTTCTGCCTTTATGACTCAGATAATTCTGTAAAGCTCAAGCAAGGCTAAATATTTTCAATCGTCTTAATACAAAGTAGAAACATGATCGAAGATAAAATTATTATTAATTTAATTTCATTATTAAAAGTATTATAAGATGATGTTTGCTAATATAATGTATATTAATTTTAATCTATTTGTCTGCTTCTTATTTGCATTATTTTAGTGCCATCATAAAAATAAAGAGGCATCAGTTTTGTCATTTATCTGGAAGTCATTAAAAGTATTGAAAGAAGACTACTCGTAAGCTGAGTAAGTATAAATAGCATACACAAAAGTGTATATACATGCTACTGTGATTTTTATTACAATAATGTATATATATATACATTATAAAATTTTGTATACACATTGTAAAATTTTATAACAATGTTTGTTATACATACATACTAAGTTTCTCTAATGAACTAAGCAGAGTCGTGGTTCCTGAATAGCTTACCAGCAGCATCCAGTCACGAATCCGTGATCTTTAGCTACACGATTCTCTAAGCTCCTATATAATACATCTTTTACTCTCTTCGCCTTGAATTTCGATTACTACAATTTTCATCCAATCGTAAAGTAGAATGCGGCCCCGGCCAGGTCCAGATTGGGAAACTTTAGTCCCGATCAGGTTCAGATCGAGAGAAAACCCGATTTCCGGTCGATTCTAAGATCAGGTAATTTTACTCTCTAAATCTGAACCAGCGAAAACCATACCAAATCAGCGAATTTCACTGATTTGGTATGGTTTTCGCTGGTTCAGATTTAGAGAGTATTTATTAGTATATTTTTAGAGAAAAAAATGTCTAAATGTTAATATTTGTTGAGTGCCCATTAAAGAGTAAATTTACTTCCAAATTTACTTGAAAGAGATGAAATTACAATCGGCAATCAAATCGCTTTTCTCGTTTCATGTTTCCAAGATGGAAATGGATTAATAAATGATGTTAATGGATTGTCGTACCTTCTCATCTTGGTGCGACAAACAAGGTGAGCAAAAAGTTGTACTCAGGTCTGCAAACATTCCCATTGTCAGTTCTGTTGGTCGAGCGTGAACGCATGCTTGACCGCGGTCATTGAATGAGAAAGCAATGGCCTCCAGAAAACTCGACTTGGCTCTACACTCTATATATATATATATATATGTATCGAATAAATCCGCACCGATTAGACTTTGGTAAAAGAATGATTCAATGATGTATGAAGTATGTATATAAATTAAGGGCGTCTCTGAGTATGCTGAGTGACTTATATTTGTAGCTAAAATGTGCCAACGGTATTTCTGAGAAAGCAGAGGTGTGGTTCCGGCATTTTTGGGAATATCAACTCGACGTCGCACTTTGAGATGTTCATTATACCGTTATGAGATTACGAGTGATGGTCACCCATGTAGAAGGTATAATATATTATATATTATATAGGACATGCCATATATGTATGGACAATAATTTTTGATGTTTTGTATTATTTATTGTGAAAAAAGAGATGAAAGTTTTCCTTAAATCAAGGTCTCTTTATATGTTTAATAAATGACCACTTTTTCATAATTTGACTATATGAACGAATAAAATACAAATGAATCAACTGTACTGTAATTTACATGTGAAGTCTACTTTCTGCAAAGTGCGTTCATTACTTTTTGTCCTTGTTATTTCAAATGGTACTTAAGACGAATTTATGGTTACGAGTGTGACATAATCGGCCTTCTCTCGACTCTATTACATCTATTACATTTTTACGTAGCAAATTTCTCAATTATTCTTATACTCGTGTTATTCTCAAAATTCTATTCAATCAGATAGACAATTATAATTAATTGTGATTACCACAAAAATAGTTTGACAGAAACAATAAATTTAAAGAAAACTTCAATTTAAAAATTTTCACAAAATTGTTATGTTTGCTTATCAGAAGCTGCACATAAGGAACTTTGCGATATTTGCGTGTATTTACTGATAACGAGTGATACCAGTATCACTTATAATGCACCGTCTATATATGTTGAGACTATACTTGTTCCAGTAATGTTACGCAAAACTCACTATTTTTAAGTACTCGAGTTCACTTCATTTGCTATTCTATCGGCGTTTAATTGCACAATAATTGGCATTCCTTTGTGTCTGACTTCATCATGGGAAACAATCTGACTTAAATGCACTTCCAGATGAGAGACTTTGAGATTAACTATAAAGGCTTTAACCACATTTTTTGTTTATTCAAGAATGTGACTCGACAAAACAGTAAAATTAATTTTCTCTATGATAGCTGTAGATGAACAGGGAGTGACATACTTAAATTCTTGAGTAAGGTCTTTGAACAATGAAAAATTACAAGAACTCTGAATTGCACCGCTTTAAGAATGAAGCGTGAGATACTGTACATAAAACAAAAAAATTAATTAGGATTGTTTAGGAATAAAAGAGAATATAAAATGTTTTCAAGCATTTTAAAGATAATGGATACTATTATACTGTTATTGATGTAAATAGAGTTAGAAAAAAATATCTAGGGTGTCCACACCGTCATTACTATAAGGGAAAGCCTCGTTAGCCTATTTTGGTTATCCTACGAAACAAATTAACTCCCAATATGAGCTACACTAAATGGCTCTCACCAAATCAAGTAGAAAGCAATGCAATTTTCTAACTGCCACTTTATCTGTCATTAATGGTTAGAGTCTACTATTAAGGGGAAATAAGTAAGTCATTTTGCCTTTTATGTACATATAAGAGACAATTCTAATGTAAATATTATAAACTAACAAAAATCGAGAGAAAGAATGCTAAAATAAATGTTCTGATTTACTTTGGATACCTGCTGTTTAACTTTTGTTTAATCCACATTAGAGTCCACATTCCATGCAATTTCAACTGCTTTAAATGAGGAAGCGTTGATTATTGAAATAATTTTGTAAAATTTATTTGAATATAATTTAGTAAATTGCTAGGAATTTCGCATAATTATATTCATTTCGCATATTATGAGAAATATTTAACTAAATCATATTAATAGAAATCTTCTAAATTACATTCTGATTACCACTGCTTTGATATAGAGGAAGCATGCAATAATTATGTAAAATCAATTCACTGCTAGAAATATAACTTATTATGAGAAATGTTCAATTAACTACCATAATTCGATTTATAGAATAATGAAATCTTATCACGCAAAAAAGTAAATGACTGAATTTACCATTTAAAATAGTTAAGATGCGCTCTGAACGCATTTTTCCTGGAAATTAGTCAATTTTACTATTTCAAATTGTAATTTGTGCTAAGAAAATTGTAAACCTTGCTATTTTCGTTGTAAAAGTTACAATTTGAAATAGTAAAACTGACTAAATTCCAGGAAAAGTGCGTTTAGAGCGCATCTTAACTATTTTAAATAGTAAATTCAGCCATTCACTTTTTTCCGTGATAATTCGGAATTTATCATTCTTATAAAAAATGTGATAAACCAGCTTCGACTAATATTATTGATTCTGAATCTGTTTAATCAAATAATTGTATATTCCTTTAAAAAAGACATGCTTGTTAATAACAATAATGTTAAGTCTGAGTTTAGAAACATAATACCTTAGTATTTCTCTCGATAATACTATTTCTCTGCCAATGAGTATATTTGCTGGGTTTTACATTCCTATTAAGAAAATCTGGAATTCCCCAAATCTTGAAGCTTTTTATGATTCTACCAAAGACCTAGCTTATTACTGGTCTTGCTACAATTCTATGTTTAAAAGTTCTATGCGCGCTAAGGTCCAGGTACTCTTCGACCCTTCAGATTTAACCACCATAAAATCCAAATGCTACTTTTTCTAATATTCTTACTTTCTCTAAAAATGTACCTCTGAACCTTAGAAAGACTCTTCAACTCAGTTATACTTTGATCTTGTAGGAGTTCAGAGCTTCGTTGAATTATCTACTGAGTTACATTTTCGTATCCTAAAAATTCACATCTTCTTAAGTCTTTCTATTTCTCATCATCTTTTTGAGTTTTTCTCTATATCTCAAGAGTTGATTACATCTTTGTTCATCACTTTGAGTCTTTTCATTTTTCTTGACTAAATTTCATTGTGTTGAGTTTCTTTAAGTTTCTTTAACTGATCACACTTTTCTTTTATTAATTTATATCTTTTAAATCTCAAACATCTTTTAAATCAATGTTTACTCATTGATTTGCGAATTATTTCATATCTTTACATCTTTAGTGAAACATCTCTCAAAATAATCTAATTATTTCTTGCTAAGTTTGTGAAACTTCTCTCACAATCTGGATTATACCTTAAATTTCTTATTCATATTAGAAATCATCGGTATTTTGTGAATTGAGCAATCCTGTTAATTTAAATAAACTTTAATTGTGTTAAACCTCTGTATCTTTGATTTCGATCACCAGTACTACTTTTAACAGAATCAAAGTATGAAAATTCAAGTGATATGAAGGTATCCAGAGCAAAGCTAGCTATGACAATCGTATGTGTATAAATGACGTAGATCACAGTCCACGTGACTCGCTTACGAGTCTTCATATAGTTAAGCAGGTGTGCTGAGACCTTTGTTCGGTTTTGTATACCTATATTCTATAGAGTATAAACCGGCTGAATTTTCAACATGCTGCGATGGAATGTGAGACACGTGTTGTTAATGCGCCAACAACCTCTAAAAAAAATTAGAGGATTCACAGGATACAGGAATGAATGACACCTTTTGGTCTTTACCCTTTCTTTTACCCTTTAACTTTTCATTTACATATAAGTTTTCAGATGTTAAACAGCTCAACTTTCAAAACTGAAGAACAATTTCCGATCAAGTTCTTTAGCTAATTGTTTGGAGATTAAACAGCTCAACTTTGATAACTGCGAAGAATTTCAGACGTTCAGTTCTTAATGTTTAAGAATTCAATAATTTCCGATCCAGCGGATCAAGTTCTTTAGCTTATAATTCTTTTGATATGTTAAACAGCTCAACTTTCAAAACTGCGAAGAATTTCAAACGTTATTAAAAATGTTTGAGAGTTAAAGACAGTGTAATGCAAACTTGCAATAAAGATATTGTAAAGTGAAACCACAATACATACTTTGTATGCGATAAGTGTAAAATTGCAGTACATGCGTGAGGTAACATCAGCATACATGTATAATATTGGAAGTTTCTGAGAGTTAACATTGCCTGAATCTTGAAAGCATCAATATTATCAGCATCCAATGAACACATCATGTACAAGATCCTTGCATTACATGTTAAAGAAAGTTATACTGCAGATATGAGTACCTATTAAAGTGCAAAACATCCTCATTATCAGCATGATGTCAGCATTGCCTCAACATATTTTTCCAATTGAACATGCATTCAATCTTCCAACTGTTATACACGTGTTAAACATTGACCATCGACTTTAATTGAAACGGAAATTTTGAATTCGGTGATCCGAACAAGTGCCAGATATAGAAGGGTGCGGATCATCTAGTAAAAAGGTTTTAACAATTGGAAGGCGATGACACCCGCACCGGCCCGGCGTGGCATCGACAGCCACGAGGGTGAGTGTTCTGGGTTCCAACGAGGGTATCCATCCCATGTAAGCAACGATCGATAAAAGGCACAAGCGACCCTAGCCCATTTACATTCCACGTTGCTTGAGGAGAGATTCTTTCAGGGTCTTTGGAGATTGTGTATCTATCATTCTGATGACGTATACTCACCGCCTGAAATTGTTCCAGCAGTTCCTGCCGGTCTTCTATGGCGGTGGCCATGTTGCCCGGATTCTTCCTTTACAATCCTAATCACTCTGCACTCAGTTCCAGCACCAAACCCTGGAGGGTTCTTTCAGTCTGGAAGTACACTTTTTTGTCAGATGGTGGTCTGGAGATCAGAACTGGATCACTGGAGGATCAGCTCATATAAACCACACTGTTGATTTTTTTTAATTGATAAATGATAGCACAGTGTGTCCTTTAATCACACACTCCCCGCGTCGTGTTGATACGCGACGAGAGGCTAATAAAAGAGTCCCTAGCTCGCAAAGCCACAACGAACACTGACGGAAAAGATACTCAGCTTATGAGCATGAGCGGGGCCAGCATGTGAGCGGCTTCAAAGAGTCTGAGAGACCAGTGAAGGGTATAGTGAGGTCTAAACCCTGGCATTTCTTCTTTAAACTGGAGTTGAGCTCTTGATGATAGAGTTAAAGGGGTTTTTTAAAGGTATTGGAAACAAGTTCCAATCTAAAAACTCGATTCTACATAAATAAATCTAAAAAGCCTAATTCTACAAGTTAGATTTTGAATTTTTCGTTTTGTGCAAAAAGTATTGAAACTAAAGATTTTTTCGCTCTGTACGCAGTTTTATATTTGAAAAAATATTAGTGCTAGAGAGCACTTTTGGGTCCAACGCCCTTAAGCTCAAAATTCAATTCTCCATTTTAATCAACGAAAATTATAGATAAATATTTTTTTGCTCTGTAGCGCTAATCTTTATTCAAATATAAATCTGCGTACAGAGAGAAAAAATATTTAATTTCGATACTTTTTCCATAAAGCGAAGAATTCAAAATCTCACTTAAAAATTCTAGTTAAAAATTGATTAATTCTACATAAGGAAAACATTCCAAATTTAATACTTGTTGATTAAAATGAAGAAATCGAATTTTTAGATTAGAACTTGGCTCAACACCCTTAAGAAGAAGGAAAAAGGTGCATCAAGAACAAATCTTATATGAAAAATTTTATGTTTATTCAGAATAAACACTCCGAATAAGAACAATACAATAAACACTCTATTGGAGACGAATATCATTGTCAGCAAATGTTTTTAAATGCTTATATTTTGTAAAACTCTTATTCCTTAATAGTTACATCAGTGTTATGTTATGGAAATAGAGTCTTAAGATTTTATTTGTTGCATTGTGTACCTACTTTAATAATTTACTCTTTTGAACCTTGACATTAAATAATTTTATCTGCCAAAAGATCCTCTTGTTTTTTACATGAAAATTGATTTAATTTACGATGATATTAAATTCTGCCTGAAGCATTTCCCAACGTCAATCAAACAGAAATGTTAAATAGGGAATGTTGTAACATGCTGTAATTTCAATATATAAAGGGTACTTTAGCTGAAGCAACCTCTAAAATGTTTGAATAATCATTACACATTATGAATATTAAATAATTTTTGATTGTGGTGATATTTAAACTAGTAATAATTAACAATATTTACAACATGGTAATGAAATTTTGAAAAATAATAAAAACTTTATTGGGGTATGTTAATATTATAATATTTTAATTTTCTAGACACTTTTGAAGTTCCTTTGATGTCTCCCAAATTGTACACTCCTGTCATGAGCGAGACAGAGAAAGACAAGGAGAATGTCAACCATGCTGCTTGCATGATATACCTATATATACTATACATATACAATATAATATATAATATAATCATATAATTATAATTAATATTCTTAGAATAACAAATACAGAATAGGTTTCTAATTTTTTTTTCTTTTTATTATAAAGAAGTAATTTTTAATTCTTTCCCGTCTATGGCGCAAAAATATTTCTATTTTGTAACTGATATTTGATGTTAAAATTTAAAATAATGAAAGTCTAGAGTTACTTTTCTTATTTCTTATAATCAAATCATGAAATTTAATATTGTTGGTAAAAACTCAAGTGACCATAATACACTGAGAATGATATTATATTATCATATTTATGTACTTGAAACGTTAATAATTTCAAGTACCTACATATATAGACTTAAAACCGCACTTATACATAATTATGAACTTACAACTACATTTTTAATAATATCACTTTACGATGAATAATGCACCTATACGACTCATTATTCTCTCACGTCGACCTGGATTTGGGATAAGCAAATTTTTTATAGAGAATTTTTATTATAGCTATAGATGGTTTTAAAACATTTTAATGCGGCCTATCGCACTGTGAAAAGTATTTATTTCGGTTTTGAACTTTTCTCCCATTAAATTTTATTTAATAGCATTTAAAAATACGAAACTTTACATTAAAAAATAAGCTTGAATCTCAATGCGAGATGGATATTTGAAAGTTAGAAATTAATTAAGAGACGCAATTTAATTAATTTATTTATTTAAGTAAGACTTAAAATGTTGAATTGTACTTTTACACGGAAAGTGCATTTTAGGATAAATAATTTGTATTATTAGTTCGCTCAAAGTTGGAATTTTAGCATTCATTTTCAAAGCATTCGTATATATATACACATTTCAAATAAATTCAACATTTTTTTTCAAAAAATAAGGGTTTTAAATATGTAGTATATACTTATTATTAAAGGTGCATATTGGGATTGATTAAGAATGTCTTGACAGGTTTTTATAGATTTTTTACTAAATTTTCTGACGTTATCGTCAAGAATTTTTGTTTTTTACTTCATTGTGCTCGGTTATAACAGGAAATGGTAAGGGGAACTCCAAAGGGCCCGGCAGTAAAGTAGTATAAGGTTCTCTAAGAAGATAATTATGCGGGATGCACTAGGCTTTGCTCTCACGCTATCAAGTATACAATTCGCTGGAGGGTTTCTTTACAAAGAAGGAAATTGTCAAACTCATATCCGATCAATCTTTCCCTACATATTTCACAATCCAGTTTTATCTAACTTCATGCATTTAGTTTTTTAATTTTCACTGACAAATTTCAACCAATAATTTATTATTATTTATTGCTCTATTGAGAAAAAAAATAAAGAATTTTTATATAAAATAGAATATTAAATCTATTTAGAGATCACCGTAAATTACGTAACAGATTTTAGGGAATGAGGAAGGAAGAAAAATAAGACAATTTGTTACATGGGAGGGGGAAGAGCGTATTATTGACACTTTTGGGAATTTTGGAAGATTCCAACGGGATTTATAAAATTTTAAAAATTGAATTTGATTTCTTGAGAACTGTCGGGAATAAATTTAATGAAATTACAAAACATTTGGTAATTTAAAGTTTTTAATAGTTTTCAGATAATTTCAAAGATTTCAAGGGATTTTAAAAGATATACGTGATTTTAATTATTTGAAAAATGGATTCCCCAGATATTGTTATAGATATTTTTGTTCTAAAAATAAAGCACATTGTTATACGTTTTAATTTTTGCGGTTTATTAATTTTATATTCTATATATATGTTTTCAATTTGTTTCGACTGATTTTCAAATATACTTTTTTAATTTTCTCTGTATACTTTTAATTTTCGTTTTCAATTAAAAATAACCAAATAGAATTGAACATGTAATAATATTGAAGACAAAAATTCTTTTAAATTTGTAGAATTCGAAATATGTAATGTCAGGTATTGTTTAGTAAATACCTACGGTGAAATATTAATTCAACAAAGGACTATAAACGGAAAATGTATTGTGGTCAAGAAGAATATTCAACATGGTGACAATTTCTGAATGATTCATTTTTTGCCTTGACCACGAGAGTACCATATGATAAACTGTAGAATCAGCATTAAAGCTAAATAAATAAATTGAAGTGAATCATCACATCAGTGATCGGTAATCGGTGCAAATTAGTGTCGTATCCATGATCATGAATGACTCCCACTCTCTATAAACCCATATTATTAAAATAGTGAATCATTTTTCTTCTTTATCAAACTTGTATATGCGTATAAAAATGCAAAAGAGATTTGGAAAATGTAATTAAAAAGGAAATGGAAAAAGGGGTTTAAAACTTTTAATTATTTTGAATTCTTCGGGACTTGAATATCCTTTAATTCTTCTGAATTTTGTTGGCCCGGTAATATTTCTTATTAAATTTTTCATAAAGGTGAAATTTTTTCATTCTACAAAACCAGACAATATTATTGTACGTATAATATTTATTATACTCTTTCGCAAATGTGTATGTTATAATCTTACAAATAAACTTTTTAACTACATTCGTATCTTAATTTCATCCTAAAGTTTTATAAATATCTGTAATCCGTCTACGTAATATTGTGGGTGTACAATGAAATCTAGATTCTGTGTCGCATATTAAAATAGTTATTCATACTGTTAATTATTTGATAATACATCTACTTTACCTGGTAAATTACACCATCGTAGAATTTTATAAAGATGAATGAACTTTGTTGAAAAAAAAAACTATTTTTAAATCATATCAAAACGAATAAAAAATTATTTTATAAAATAAAAAACGAAGATTGTAACGAAAATTGTTTAAGTATCTATTAATAAAAAGAAATATGTAATTATTTAACGAAACAATTTTAAAAATTTGGAGATAGCGATCAATTCTAAGAGTTACATCTAGATACAGGGTCTTTTATATAAACATATACATTTCTCTATCGATGATTCAATTTTCAAACCAGACATTCTTTCAAAAATTCTCTTTTGAAAAAAAGAGAGAAAAAAATAAAGAACGAAAGTAAAATAAAATTCATTTCCTGATTATACAAAAATTAATGAAAGTACTTAACGGCGTTGAGAAAAATTACAACGCTGCGAGACTATATAAAAATATACATGTGTATTATCTCACATTTGACTTTAATTTACAGTCTGTTTTAAATATTGAATTTCGAATATTTAAAACACATTGTGTGTCGTGATCCGTAAATCTAGATTACACATACGTTAACATGAACTTCGATTAAAAAACCATAAATAATCAAGGACAATTTTACACAGTCACGTGAACGATGACAACGTTTCTTAAAAATCAAGGTTTAAGATTCCTTCTTTTTCAAAAAGCCCAATTTTTGCAGATTACATCCACCTATTCAAAATTGATATTTTTAAATTTAAAACACATTGTGTGTAATAAGTAATAGTTTATTTTATTTTACAAAAGACTATGGCTTCCTTAAATTTTTCTACCAGACAATATCTAAGATGCAGTATTATGTACATTATACACGCAGGACACCCCTCTACTTTCTTTTACCAAAACATTGTTTTTCATAACATAGAAAAACGTACTTCTAAGAAGAAAAATGTTACTCCTGAAATTTTGAAGAAGAAATGTGAAAAAGCGTTACAAACAAATCTAATATTTTCAAAAATATTTTACGTATATTAGAAGTA
Source organism: Synergus umbraculus (assembly GCA_900474325.1). Taxonomy (NCBI): domain Eukaryota; kingdom Metazoa; phylum Arthropoda; class Insecta; order Hymenoptera; family Cynipidae; genus Synergus; species Synergus umbraculus. The sequence continues at coordinate 27,293 of UCOK01018745.1, read as the reverse complement.
ATTTTGTTAAAATTCACTCAAAAGTATTTCATACTTCAGTGTAACAGTTTGTTGTTTCAAAAATATTTTAATATTCTTCGGAAAAGGGTATTAAGTTAAAAATATTTTTCACACTTCATCTCGAAAGAATTCGCTTCACACAGTGAGGGATAAGTGAAAATTTGTACATATTGTATTTGGAAATTCGAAAAGTTGTATCTTTTAAGAACTTGAGAGAATTTTACATTTGAATTTAAGAATTCATAGAATTTAAATGAATTCGAGTCTAAAGGATTCAAATAAATCAAAATAATTTCAATCGAAATGTTTTACAAAAATTAAATTCCAAAGAAACACAAATAATTCAAAAGTTTGAGAAATACGAAATCTGGATTTTTTTTAAATTGCAGTTTTTCCTCACTGTGCTTTGATTAAAACAGTTGGATTATAGATAGTAGAATATTATCTATTTTTATATTTTAGTACATACATCATTTTCAGTCTATCTGTACACACACCATCAGCGCGAAGGATTTATGAAGGCCTTACATTCATTTCCCACTGGAAGATCCACATAATGACGATTATTTTCTTACAAAATTCACGCCATAAAAGATCGGTGGCTTCTAGAAATTCCAACGTTGTTTTATTTTCCTTACAATTCACCCAGGAAGTTTATTTATTTTCTTGAGGAAAAAAAAAGTTTTATGAAGTTCTTTAACTACTATGCATACTTTTTTCCACTTTTTTGCAGATGACTGCGCACTTTATTCCCTAATCTCTTTTATTAATATTCAAACGTCACCGACTAAAATTTATTTGAAGAATATAATATTGATTAAGAGCACTTAAATTAGTTTGCTTTTTGCTTTGACAATTTCAAATTGGAAGATTTTTTATCTCAAGAAAATTTTTTAAATATACTTGGTGCACAAAAAAATGATAGACAAATTGCATAAAAAAGTTGATTTAAAATTTTTTTCTCGAGGCTATTAATCACTTTTAGAAAATAGAATTTCAAAAATTTTGAAGTGACTCAAGAACGTCACAATTGAACACGTCAGGGTTCATCCGTGACGTAAGCGAACATTTTTTTCCAGAAGGGTTTCTCAATCTTTGCAGATTAATTTTCCGGTGACATTTAGATAAATTGATGAGAGGTTGTTCAGGAGTTGAAGGAGTGACGGATGACTTCTGTTGAACGGTTTGCTGAACTATCCTTCTTGATTTTTTAGCATAGCAGAAATTGTTCCTTTGTGCAGATGCAACGTTATTTTTCGTCTTCAATTTAGAAAGTATTAACGAAAGAAATCGCATCTTGACTTTCTGTGTCTGTATCCCCATCGGCATCCCCGCTGTGGTATCCCTGGGATTGAGAAACGGATAGATGTGGATCCAGGTTTAAAGATTCAGCCAATCTGTCTGGCTCTGCTAACTACATTTTTCCAAACAAGAAAAAAAATATTGCTCTATGCAACTGATTGATAAAGTGCGACAGGTATCTAGTGGGCTGCAGAACAATATTGCACTACTTTTCTAAATAATGATAACAGATAAAAACTTTAAACTTAATACATTGGAAAATTTTAAAAATGCTGTGCTGTGGTTTGAAATAATACAATTTGGAATTCTGCAGCAAAAGTTCTCAAAATAATGATTAAATATTGAAACTTTAGAGATGCTATTTAAAAAATTTTGGATACTTTTTAAAGATTTTAATTATAGAATTTTAAAACGAGATATCTTTAGATGTTTATACTGACAATGCTTTAGATTTGAGAACATGCTGAAGGTGTAACATTTTTTGCAATAAAACATTAATTCGTCAGTTTATAGCGGATGTATTATATTATATAATATTTTACATTCCTAGTATAAAGTATGTTTCAATTATTTCACCAAAACTATGATACAGTATATGAAACTTAAACAGCGCTGTGAAAGAGTCAACTCATTTAAACAAAAATATATATATATAAAAAAAAAAAAAATAAAAAAACCATGTTGGATGATATGTAAATCGAGCTATCTTTCTTTTTTTTCTTTCTTTCTTTTATTAAGATACATAAATATTTTATCATCACTTTTTACTTAAATAAGTTTTATTACTTTCCACAATTGACATGGTTCTTTAATTTAATCAATAAAATAACGTACTTATCGGCGCGATATCTTGATTATTTCATCACATTTAAAAGTGATAAAATGTACTTTACATCAAAACGAAGACTAATGAATTATGTGTATTCGTTATGTGTAAGAAGTGTTGACAAAATGCTGATTCTGACATTGAACAAAAATTTTATCGTGCTTATAATAATACAAGTTGCGTTGATTTTAAATTTAATTACATGAACCAAAAAACGAAATCTGGTATAAATTATGAGGCTAATGAACGCCAAATTATTAAAAGGAGGCAGTTTACGAGACACTTCCACCACAGCTCGTTCATACAAAAAATCAGTGCAAAACAAAGACATGCCTCTAAGACAAATTTTTTACGTAGTTTCTCTATCTATTACATCTAAACTGCAGGAAAAAGGGGAATAACATAATGAGAATTTGGAAGAGAAAACTATCTTTGCTTTTCATATTTTAACAGAACGTCATTAAAACTTCATAATTCTTCTGAAAATTGTATGATAAAAAAAGACTGAAATTTTCAATATAACTGATGAACGTTGAAACATCATCTTTCACAAGTCACGGATCACTCCAGAAGAAATTGACGGAATTTCTCTCCAGTCAAAAGTTAAAAGGTCGGACGCAATTAAAAAAAAAATCACTGTTATGTCCATGTATGTATTTACAAAGGCACTCGATTTGTGCTTTTGTGTCAACATCAGAACATTAGCGAAAGTAAAGTGCACAAAGAAAAAATCAATATACGCGAAAAAAATAAAATAAAACAGCTATAGTCTCTCTTTCTTCCTGTACAATCTTTATTAAACTACGTAAAATTAAGCGACAATAAGATAAACTTTTCGCCTATCGTATATCAAAAAACGTAAGTATTTTTTAATTGATATTTACAGTGGTCTCGCGTAAACGTACTCGAAAAATTTACAAATGAAAGATGATGTCTACTGAATATAGGGCGATACCGTCGCTCTAGTATATAACGTTTATAAAAAAAAAAAAAACAAACAAAAAAAGGAAAAAAAGACCTAAAAAGCTTCCCCATGCAAGCACTGACTAACAGCATATGTACAACGAAATACGAGAAACTATGAGAAATTATAATGAAAAACGTAGTTTTATCTCTTTAACGATCATACCGTCGTGTTTTGATCCGTATCTTTACAATTAGCACAGACGTAGTCATCTTCTTCTGCAAGTTCAGTTCTGTCCAGACCGACACAGTGCATGTGGAACCATCCATTACAGCCACCATCACACTGGACCCAGTCTACTTCGTGACCTATAAAATATATATTGTGATATAGTAATAAAAAGAATAAAAACGACGAGCGAACAATAACAGACTTCGAACTTCAGTTATCTTACCGCTGGGTCGCAGGCAACTGAATGCAGCACAGTCTTCTTCGTCTTCAGAAGTGTCCTGTTTAGTTTTCTTGCGACCCACCCGCTTTTTCGGTACTTCCTCTCCCTCCTTTCGCTTCATCTGTAATTGATATCTAACTGAAATCGACATAGTCAGGGTTCCTAGCGTCATATAAACGCCCAAATCATGGACTAAAAGTCCAGAATTAAAGCGGTAAACTAATTTTGGAAAGTCATAAATATTTAAAAAAAAAAATAAAATAAAAAAAAAAAGAAAGCTTTAATTCAAGACTACATAATTTTACTATTTAAAAGCTAAAAATAATTACCTTCCGCGGTCCGCGTTTAGCTTGTTCAGTGACAAGCGTCAGTGAAAATTTCTTATCTTTATTTGTTGTGAATCCTTTGCGTTGCTTGAATAAACCTTTATCATCAGGTCGTTTACGATTCATCTTCATAAGATCAAAGTCATCTGACTTTCGTTTCCGACCGCGCTTTTTAGCCTCCTTTACCTCTCCGTCCTGGTTTGCCTTGATATCATCCGCAGTTCCGTATTTTCTGACACTTTTTGGATTTGTGGTGTGACTTAAAATGCGCCATATGATGTGCGTTTCCTCCAGTGCTACTTCCAACAAGTCACCTTCCATCATCATCTCTTCTAGGCGGGTTTTAACGGATTCTGATAACATGATTATAGAATCTGGGTCCTTCGGGTTTATTTCCAACTTTGAGTGGAACTTGGAAACTGAAATTAAATTTTTTAGATCAGAATATTTTTGCCTACGCAGATAGATATTATAGATCTATTTTCGACTCAACTTTATATCTTTCGACAAAGATATAACGAATTTACAAACCATAGGAATAAGCGTGTTCATTACTGTTAAATGTACTGCAAGAAGGTTCATCATCCTCGATCGGTACCACATCATCGTCATCATCCTCCTGAAACAAACATTTAAATTTAGTATATAGATAAAAAATATTTCTAGAGAACTTTATCTTTTATTTTTTGAATAGGTTCGATCAAGCTAATCATTTCATGAATGAAATCATTCACAATATTATTATACGGATCCTCTTTAAATTAGAATTTGATATAGAAATTGAATTCTTACCACGGGGCTGAGAGCACTGTCATCTGAGTGCACTCCGCTAAGTGGCGCAATCGCTTGAACTCTCTGATGTAGCTCTGGATTGTTGGCAGCCTTCTTCAATTCGCTGCTTATGATCTTCTCAGTCTTTTCCCTCGCTGCGGCCTCCACTAGTTTCTGGGAAAGAATAGTCAGTTTCGAAAGCGCCGAGCTAATTTCTTCTGTAGCTAATGTTTGTCTGGCGCGATCCTAAATGGAAGAGAAATTTAATTAAAAATAAGAACCGTTTCACAATTTTAAATTATTTGAAATATTCGATATTTACCTGCCAATTCATGGCTCGTTCGGTAAGACATTGTAGAGCCTCGCCTTCGGGTAGTCGTACAGGAATTTTCTGTAAACTAACCAAAAGTGCCAGGATCGTCTCCAAACGTGGTCTGCGAGACCTCAAGCAACAGGGACATAGGAATTTCATATCTGGTGGTAGCGTCGTTTTTCCCTTCATAGCCAGTTTGGGCAGAGGTACACAGTGGGCTAAAGACAAAAATGTATTAAATTACCATAAAACATTTTCAGGTTATATAAGAAAAAAAATTAAAAATCTTTTACATTTAAGATCCATTAATTTTAAGTTAAGACTTTCAATAAAACTTATAGCACTTAAATTTAACTTACAATGGAACCAATCCCTGCACAATTCGCAATGGTACATCGTCCCAAATCTGGCTTTACGGCACACGCAATATTTGGAATCTTCAAGTTGAGTCTTCATCATATTTTTCTGCCTCAAATTTTTCATAGCCTCCATTTCCCGCTGCTCAGCGAGTTTAAAAGCAGCGACGACAGTCGCAGAATTATTGGAATCATCAAGTTTAGTGTCACAGACGTAAACAGCACCAATCGAATCATCACCCTTGTTCTTTTTGGTCTTCATAGATTGAACTCCGACTCCAACTCTGGGAGAAAGTGCTTCCATTAACGTATAATGAGAGTTCTTTCTTAGGAATGTCCTCGCCGTCCTGTCCTTCCACGATCTCGCTTGTGAGAGGGTGGATTCCAGGACTGGAAGCGCATCCAAGTGAAGTGGAATGTTTCTCCCTTTTCGGACAAGTTCATCAAGAGTGTCGTAGTAGGCAATATTGTCCTTCGCTTGTATTTCCTCTACTGTCTTGGTCCAATTCTTTGCCTTGTTTAGAATTTCTTGAAGATTACTTAAGCTTGGCAAGTAGGCATCAATATCCTTGGCCTCTTGAACAAATTCCTCAACTGCTTTAATCGTTTGTCGTTCTTTAACATGAAGAAATATTTTGGCCTTTCTTTCCCATTCATCAATACTGTTCATGAGGGCTTGCAATTTGGACAGCGTGTTTTCAATACTGAAGTGTGGTGGAATCGTCATTCCCTTCTCGATCAAACTTGCCAGTTCTTCGAGAGTTATAGTCTTTGGCTCCTCCTGAATTGTTTTTACTTCCTCTAGCCACTGGATTTGTGTCATTTTCTGAAGGGAAAGGGTTTAGTTTTAGTATTACAATTTACTATCGTAATTGGAAAATGTTTTTTAAAATAAATATACTTACTTGCTTTAGTCTTACAAGTTGTGGCAAGTCAATGCAGATCGAGTCACCGAAATCGATACACTTTTCCAGTTTCTCGACATCACACTCATCATCCATCGATTCTAATTCTTCCGCATCTTTTTGAAACTGCACGACTTGATCCAAAATATACTTGATGCCTTCAGCTTCTTTAAGGTCACAACACAAGTTTGATATTTCCTTATAGAAGAGCGTCAACTCCTCTACCGTTAATTTGTACTTGTTTTCAACAGATTGTCTTGTCCTGTAGATGAGAAAATGCATAATTGAATAAATAAAACACTTTTTGCATTCAAAGAAAATTCTATTATTTCTCTTTTTATTGATAAAAAAACTGACCTCGTGCGCTGTTTATTGTTCAACAATTGTTGTGCTACACTTGCACATTTCTCAGCATCTTGAATTGCATTTGTGAGTGCAGTCAAGAGTTCGCTTTCAGGGAACTTTTTACTTTCTGCTTCACTCAGGAGTTCTTTCAGCTCATTAAGTTCGATTTTCTCCCCTTTGGGATCCATCGCCTCTTTCACTTTCGACACCCATGAGTCAAAGGACTCGGACTTCAGTTTCAACTTCTGCAGCATGATTGGTAACTCATCTAAAGTATATCTATATCTTAAAGTGTGTTTTTCCGGCGGACACTCACAGAGATCTGTGAAATGCCTCAAGCAAACTAGATTGGAACCTTGGCAAGAACAGATTACAGCGCTCAGAAAGCAAGTAGTTTTACACGCTTCGCACTGTCTCTCATCATCCGGAAGTAATTCGAAAGCTTCGCGTTCTGCCTCCGTCACTCCCTAAAGTTAAAACAAAAAATTAATATTATTAAAGTAAAAAGGAATACACTTACACATAAAGCGGGTGACTTTTAAAACCTAAGAAACATAGTCTCTTGTAATTTCCAGTTTACTAACATTACAAAATTCAAGCTTTGGAAGATAAGAGATTGAAACGTTAAAACTCAATCAATTTTAACTCCAAACCTTAAAAAAATGTAGAATTACAAATTTGAAACCAAAGAATTTTAAAAATTCAATGGATTAACACTAGCAACTTGAGTGTACAACTGAGTTCAACAATTGAAAAATTAAAAGGCAAAAAGGATTTCCAAGAAATAGAGTGAATTCACAAGAATTTCATCAACAATTCAACAGTTATAATTTACCAGTTAATAGGTATATTTAAAACCAATACGATCGCTTAATGCATCTACACCTAATTAACAAAAATACAAAAAAAAACAAAAACAAAATATGTATGTAAACAAATTTTAATGCTACAAAAATATGGATTCTTATCAGAATCAGTGAAACGACATTCTCAATATAGTACCAGTATATGCATATTGTTGCCATTGTTGCCATACGGATTAATTTCAGCCCGACTTCGAATTCTGAAGCATTAAAATAGTAAAATATAGAGATGTACATTTTCTTTCGATCACAAACCGAAAATATAAGAAATTATTGAAAAAAAGCATCACAGGGAAAAACCTAAACCAGAAAAATATGCATAATGAGTCACCGAAAGAAGAGAATAATCTTTTGAAAAGAAAAAATATCCATACAACAACATGGCAAGAATAAATAAGTATTGGAAAACATAACCTCTACTCACCGATTAAAGTTACATAATCAAAATTAAGAGCATGCTTAACAAACGCGAACCACTCAAGGTCGAAGAATTAAATCTGGTATCAAAATTCACCATAAACTTGTTTTATGTAAACTGGGGAAAGATGAACGAATATGGAAAAAGAATTAAATTGGAAACGTGGACAACAGAGCTGTGAAATCCGGTGGGCTGAACTGGCAGTATATCAAGTATATACACACATTCTCAAATGTTAGTGTAAGCAAGTAAAGTGCCTACGATCCCTATATACATGTATGACGTTGGCATATGCTATATACTACCGGCTTTGAAAATATCGGCCTCTCATTTTGTAAGCTACAGTATGTTCAGCCTAACTCCCGCCATTTATGAGCAAATGTGTGTGTGTACAATTTGGTACAATTCAATGACTCATCCAAAAAACATGTCGCGACTTGAGCTGAACCAGCCAAGCAATTCTTTTTTTTTTTTTTTTTTAAATATTTTTATTAACTCATTTTAAAAAATTATTAAAAGTGCTAAATGCCATTAAAATTCATAATCTAAAAGTGTGTCAAATATTGGTTGATAAAGACACGTGCTACAAAGACCAATGAAATTTATCATTCTGGAGAGCATAAGTACTTTAGGATAATATATTTAATTAAATAAAATATTAATTGAAGAAGACCATTAAAAACTACTCATTATTTTGATAATATATCTAAGAAATTAACAGTGCAAAAGGTTTGGAACTTTGAAAATTTAAATGTTGAGGTTAGAATTCGAATTTTCATTTTTACGGTGTTTACGAAAAAAGTATTAAATATATACTTTTATTTAAAAAAGAAGTGCTTTTATAAAGCGAAAAATATCTAATTCTAATATTTTTTTAAGTAAATTGCGTAAAATGAAAAGATGGAATTTTAAGGTTAGAATTTAAATTTAATGAATTCAACATTTTTCTTTTTAATTTGGAATCAACTAATTTTAAAACATTCTAAGTTACCTCTAAAAAAAACGAAAACTGAATTAAGAAAAATGTCTACTGGAAAGAAAAATCGACTTAAAATAAAGAGATTAAATATATACTTACGCTTTCTCAACCATAAATATAAGAAAGATGCAAAACAATATTTCTAAACTAAATTGGAAAATTATAAAATGATATGTAAAAAAACTAATAAAAAAATTCAAAAATAAGATAAAGGAATCAATTGTCGAGGAAATAGGTAATCTCAAAATTATCATCTTTTATATATAAACGAGATCTTATAACACTTTGAAACTTATTTGGTTAGACAGAAAATTTATCGAACTTTCATTTCACGAAGAACTATTATAGATATTAAATGCAGAATGAATTTCTCTTCTAGAAATATGGAGTTTTTGTAATTGTTTTCTGTAATTGGTAATTGGTTCCTTTACCCTATCTTACATTTATAACTAAATTGAATTTATAATAAATTAATAATGCTTTTAAACTGTTTACTTTGAAAATCCACTCACTTAAAGTATTAAAATAAAAAACACCAGTAATCTTACCCATTCTAGAAGATTCTTTCTCAGCTTTTTTTCATCATCTACCATTTGTAACATGTCGTGATAAGTGGCTGTAGCAACTCCAATGTCCAATGCTTCAGGTTCCAAAGACATTTTGCAAACCAGTTCGTCATGTGAAAAAACACAGAACCTTCTCAAATTTGAGTAATGTGAAACACATTCCCTTCCTATCCGCAACTGTTACAGATATAAAAATATCAAATAAGTATTAGATACCAATTAAAGCTTGACATAAAAAAATACTACACAACTTTTTTGTACTCGCATTAAGATGTAAAGGAAATGAACACCAGATTGTACTCAATAGAGCACAATATTTTCGTATAATTTTCTAATTTCCTGGACATCAGAGTAAGGGATCAATAAATTTAAAAGAAATAAAAATTACCCAGTCAGCAGGTGCAAAGTTTACTGCTTCAGCGAAATTGTATCCTTGATTAAATCCAGCGTGATATGCTCGAGGAAAAGTAATTACGAACTCGCCCGCATGTTGATCGGTTCGAAATACTGGTACTCCTGTAAAAATAAACAAAATACTGTTTTTGTTTCGTACGTTAGAAAATTACTTCAAAGTTTAAAATATTGACTATGTGCAAAATCTTCAAATGAAGCCGTGTGCGCATAATTTTATTTTTATTCTTGACTTGGTTCAACGAAAATGAAATGTTAACTTATTTCTTCATGAGTCGTTAGTTCGGACACACGATTTTATATTTAACGCTAGCAGTTGACGCAATGGTCAATGTGCACATAATCAATTGAATTTAAATATGATTTTACTAAATTTTAATATATTCTATTTCTAAACTGAAACGAACCTTCGTTTGTGAGAATGTTTGGATTCATTATAGTAACTAGTTGATGTAACAAGTCCGGTTGACTGTGGAACAATTCCGGAGCTGCAGATTTCATAGAATGTTCAAATTGCTCAGCCTTTGAGCCAGGGACTCCATACCACGTTTTTGGTTCTCCCCAGTGCAGATAATTAATGGAGTAACTCCAGTGATCTTCATTATGCCAACAAAACGTCGCGAAGCACATACCGACATACATCCAGGGTACCTTCATACCACTAATGTCTGCATATATATGACCCAAGACGCTTCCGTGTAGAACTGGAAGGTTGTTTAGATTCCAGGGAGATTCTGCATACTCTTGATCGCAAGTGAACAGATTTACACTTGTCTTCGTAGGAAACCCAGATCCATGGTCCATCGTATGAAGATCAGCGCCATATTCAACTGTTACATCCTCATCAATCGATGATACTATTCGCCAGAACTCTTTTTCTACAAGAGAAGTCGGCACCATCTAAACACAAAAAGAGGCATTCAAATATCAAAATTATTTAAGAGCTTTACTCAAGGTAGAGATCTTGGAAAGCTTTATTTCCTCAAAATTGAAAAATGAAGATAGGAATTTTAGTTTCTCCATTTTCGAATTCTTTTCGGGTTATCAGTTTCAAACCGTATGTTTCTAAAATAAAATACATACGTGAACAGGCATGTTGAAGTAATCGCTCTTAAATTGATCCGCCATCTCGCCAAACTGTTGAAGAGTGTATTCTCTCTGTGCCTGTTCGAACCCAAATGCTTCCATCGGCTTCGAAACCTCTTCGGCGACACATTTTGGGCAACGCCAATCGCCTTTTGGGATTTCAGTTAAAGGTGGAAGCAGACAAAAAGTATGATAACTGTCATCACATCCATCACACAACAACATGTTCTCTTCGTTGTCTCCTCGTCCACAGTTGTGACAAATATACTTCGCCAGCTTAAAAAAAAAGAAATAACAAGTTAAAATAAAAATTAAAATATTATGACGAATTTTTATTTTCTGTACTGTCATTACACATGCAGTAACCAGTTGATAACTTAAACTTACCGGATCGAAATCGTAGTTGAGTTTGATACCCCTTGTTTTGTTGGACTTTTTCCCTTCTTTGGTATTAAAGCCAGCCATTTTTGGGCCAGGTCCATAAAACTGTAGTTTCTTCAACTCTTTGCTGGGTTCCGCTCCTTTCTCCGGAGATGCACTTTTGCTCTTAACTTCCTCTTTGCAATCATTATCAGAATCACACTCTTCCTTGCAATCCTCTTGTTTAATTGACACTGCATCTTTATTGTCATCTTGTCCAGCAAAACGTTTTGAACGACGAGAAAACTTGGCGGTCGGTGGTTTGATTTGCTGTCGCGATATAATGCCATGGGGCTTGTAATCCCGATCTTTCTTCTCATTCGCTTCTATTTCTGGTTCTATTTTCTGAAAGTGAAAAAAAGTTGACAATCATTATTTTCTTTATAAAACTGTTCTAAAAGTTCAAATGAATTATTTATTTATGTAAAATTTATATTATGTTGTTAAAATTACTTTATATATTATATCCGGCTTTTTTCTTTTAGAAGTTTAGTTTTTAATTTAGTAATTTAGTAGGGCTACGTTGATGAAGCAGCTGTAAGCTGTAACTCACCATTTGAGTGGCCTTTGGAAATGTTTATTAAGTAGTACTCTCTGTACATATTTATTACACCCAATAAAGTTTTATGACTATTATTATTATTTAAAATTTCAAGAATGCAACTTACAATGTCAGTCAATGTTTTTCCTTGTTTAAAAACGTCAAAGGGATATAAAATTCTCTCATAATGGTTTTTTAAAATACTTCCAACGCTCCGTCCAGAAGGATATCCTAGCTTATTTGCGATTTTTGCCCACCTCCTTTCTTTTGTCACTGTTTCTATTCCACCTGAAATAATTATTGGTCATTTAAAATAAAAAACAATGACAATATTCTTACAATATTAATAAATTTCTTAAGAATGTTGTTTACTTAATTTTAATTCCAATAACTTACCTTCACTTGTTACTATTCTGTGTAGAGAGTAAAGATCTAGAGCTTTGCGCTCTACCAGTGGAATTTTCAACGAAGATCCTTGAAGTTCCCAAAATTTAGCAATTTGATCTAGAAAATTTAATTTTATTCTCGTTTTCGCTTCTAATTCGTTTAACCTTTGTATTCTGGGAACAAATTTGAATTTGTCGACATCAACAGCAAAGGGAGGTTGCCAATTCTGCAAACGAAAAACAAAAGAGTATATAGAAAGGAGTAAGTATGCGATTAGATTGAAATGCTTACTTTAATATTGGATATTTTAAAATTGTATATAAAAAAACATGGAGAAAATTAAATAACAACCTGTTATTACGATTATTTTTTATTACTATCTGTTAAAACTTCGAATCAAATTCAGCTTCCAAATTAATTTATGTTTATCCGTAGTTTATTGTCACTATTATTCATCTTTTTTCACTGCACACTTTCAAAAATCTCTGATTAAAATTTTTTCTAACTTTCGGCTAGCTATTTTAAGTAGCAAATATTTATTAAGAGAAAAAGTGAACAAATCACTTGAAAATGTGGGAAAAAAGTTATTTGCTTGAAAGCTTTATGAGCTTCAACAAAAATTAAATATTTAATTTAATCAGGTATTATGTGTATATCTCTACCTCAATTATCATATCAACATATTTTGTATCAACGATAAAAAAAAAATATTTACACATTCAATCAATGAAGTTATGTTTCAAAGTTATAAAATTATTTTTCTGAAACTCCCTATCAATACTGTTGTAAAGAAAGACCTACATTACATCACATCAGTTTGATCAACAATTGTTACTTTCTTTTATTCGTTTTCAAATTGCCTGAAATATGAAAACTCAATAACTTTAATATTGAAGTATTTTTAATTTGAAATGTTGAGGGGCCGAATGTAATTAAGGCACGGCAAAATTTTTTGATTCGAGCGTAAATGAACCCTGACAAGGGAAAGATAAGAATAAATATTTTTTTATGAGATTCAAGTGAACCGACAATATAAGAAAATTTGTGGCATTAGTGGCATAATATTTAAACAATCGAAATTGTTACATCACTCAAAAATACTACGAAGCCTTATACTTTGACGCATTTTGGTATCACTTCCATACGATCGATGAAAATGTTGTTCTATCTCGTTATTCCAAGCGACAAATCCAAGCAACCCTGCTTCTTATATCGTATACAAATTTTCCAAATCAATTACTTCCCGACTGCGTCTCTCATGGTAGGGCAAAAAAAATCTCCAACAAAATTATCATTCATGACTACTTTTACATTATCTGGATTCAACTATGGCGTGTGATCTTCATGAAATGACGCTATCCCTCAACAGCAATCACGAGCACTATGACTTTAGTATTCACTGACCAATTATTCAAATATTACATAATCACAGATTCGATCAATACAGGTATTTTATCATTATAGAAAAATCATGAAACCCTTGTCCACAAGCAAATATGTATTAAAAACAAATCCTTGAGAAAAAAAAACATGGCGACTATCTCTTAGTAACATCTACTTTTCAACTCTTTCAGCTTTTATCACTTTAGGTTTTTGCATTTACTAAATACATTCTTATTAAAACGAGCTACCGATGCTCTTTGATGACGAAATTTTAGGATGTCGAAAACCAGAGACTCTTCATTCGTAATGCAATATTGTTATTAAATACGTCACACGATCTCTAAATTTCATTTTCATCCAGGATTTGATGATTTTTAATATTAGAAAAAGACTTGATAAAAAAAAAGTTTCCCATGACGATTATCTCTTTCCATTAGATCTGTGAGAAATCCTGAGAAAATTAATAGTGAGGGACGAAAATTAGTAAAAATTACTAACATGAAAATCAGTTTCCTGATCGACGTAACATAATTCTGACTGTTCCGGCCATTTTATCGTTCAACAACGACAAACTGCATGGCGTACCTTCCAGTATTGCCTACAGTTCCGTTACAACTAGAAATTAAAACCCCGTCTATTAATGCGCAGAAAAATTTTTGTCATCCATAGAACTCGAGAAAATATCCAGCATTTTGACATTTACAGTCCAAGCGGATGCTAAATATTTTGGATATTGTTAATTCCCATGATAAGGTGGATTACACCCACGCGTTTGGCGTAATGTTGGCATCCAAACAAAAATTTAAAGACCACCAAGGCGTCATTAGAATCCACGAGGATTTTTATCATTTTTTTGTCGAGTTTTTCTAATCCAATTTTAACACTCTTGGAGGAAAAATTCTCGAAAGGGAATCGAGGTCGTTGAACGAAAAAAATCAACGATTTAGTGGCCCTTTCCGAGAAGAAGTTAAAAGCCACTTGAAAAGGGATCGCCGTGCTGCAAACTTAATAAAATGTGAATCGAAAATTGGGCGAATGAGAAGAGTTTAAAAATCGGTAAATATTGTTGAAAAAGATAAAAACTCACGGGAGGTGGTTTGATTTTGCAGATTCCCGATTTCTCAGCGATGGGCCGAATCTTTGCTATGTATCCGAGGGGATCTAGGAACTCCTCGGCGGTAGGTTCGAAGACCGGGGCCTCCGGTGGAATGACAAATTGAAAATCCGAGTCACTCCTATCGGTCATGTCTTTACGAATATAAGTTCCAAAACGAGTTTCGTATGTAGCGTGTCCATCAAACTTAGAACCCATGACTCGTCCTCGTAGAAAGGACGGTGGCGCACCTTTCCCCGCACTACACTTGGACGCCAACAGAAAAAAATGCGAGACTTGGACTCACGAGACACTTTAACAAACTATAACACTATGTATTTCACTACTATTCTGGTATTAATTGGAAGAATCTGATCAGAATAGTTTTTGAAGAAGCCATGACAGGGCCGTGCTTATTTATCGGCGATTAGGTGACAATAAATGAAAGATGATAAAAACAGTTGTGGGACACTTTCACTCCTGCACAGAGCCTCGCGCACGGGCATCGGGCAACTGCCCCGATTCATGCTTATAGATACTTTCCCCTTGCTGCACCACACACGGCTCCAAAAGCAACATGGAGAATGCGAATATAAAGATCCACCACGTGACAGAAAGAAACACAAGAAAAGAGGCAAAGAGGGCACAAATACGGACTTCTATTTTTTAAATTAGGGCGCCTTTCGATTTTATAACTTCACTTTTCACGCACTTTGGACGAAGTTCACCGAGAATGATTTTGGAAAGTTTTGGTTTAGAAAGATAAAAGAAAAGGGATCATTTTAAAGTTGAGTCTTCGAAATTATGGATCTTAATAGGATCATGAGGTTAGTTTCGTCTGGTTTCGTTCGCTAGTGCGTATTATTTTCACTGTTTTTAGACGATTTTCACTAACTTTTTAAGAATTTCAAAGGAATTTTAGAATCGAGGGTGAGGAGAATACTTGTTTATGACACTTTTTTGATAAATCAAGATATATGCACGATTTTATTAGTAAAATGAATGGTAAAACTGAGTGAGCTGCACCTTCTGTTCTGCAGTTCTGCTGTCTGCAACATCAAGTCACGTGGCAGGGATACACGTGACAGAAGAGTTTGGCGCCAAATTCAAATTTTTTTGAAAATTGTCTTTTTTTAAAGACAGAATACCTTTTTAATTGTTAGAAATTGTTAAAAATGTTTAGTTTTTTATATAATCTGAATGAATAAAATATTATTGAGTATATCAAGATTACCGATAATATTATTGCAAATATTGAATTTTTTAAAATTCTTTATCATTCTATTATTTTTGAATTTTTGCACAGTCAAATAATTTGAGAACAATATTTTACATATTGACTCGCAATTTAAATTCACTTTAAAAATCTTCTTACTTAATCAAGATTCGATTAATTATTGATATTGATGTTAGTAAATTCTAAGGATACTATAAAGTTGTTCGGAACGTTTCCAGATAGCGCTGGGGGCACGAAAATCAAAATATATCTTTTACATTCCATCCCGTTGAATGTTTTAAGAATTGTTTTATATTTTTTAACATTCATATTTATTATGTAATAGTTAATGCTTATACGCTATTTTAAAAAGGAAAAATACTTTTGATTTGTCATTAGTTTTAGATGAGTTTTGTTTTGATTTTGCATCAGGTCTTTAAAAAACATATTTTTTTAATAATGAAAATAAGCTACCCATGTATAAATAACAAAAATCATTATTCCTTTTCTTAATTTTTTGCACTCATTTAAAAAACCTTTTATTATGTTATTGTTTTGCTATTTCAACATTTTTTATTCCGTGGGAAATTAAATTGACTGCATCAACCGCATAAAATCAGAATATATATAAGCTAAATAGACACGAATATTTAAAATTATATAATTTTTAATATTGCTATTTTAAGCTCACCTATGATATTTAATTTAATCGATTCCTTAAAATTGAATTTGAAGTTAATAAAAAGTAAGACTCAAAATTCTAATTTTGTGTAAAGCAGAACGATTAAATTAAAATTAAACTTATGTAACCAAGCATAACAGATAGTAGAAAAAGAAGAAAAAATTTAATTAAAGAAAAAAAGAAAAAACAATATTCTTTGATATTCTCCTTTCTAAATATTAAGCTTTAAATCATGACTGACAATATGAATATTAATTAATCCTTTGAAATACTGACGTTCCACACACATGCGAATTAGAGAAAGTCACAAAATTAGCTCAGCGGAGTCACCTGGAGTTGGTTTGGTTGGGGGTTGATTTTGAAGGTGGGGGTTCGAACATCAGTGGGGTTGAAGCGCGAACGCGCGGCAGTTGAATGAGAGACTTTGTTCCCGCAGCTTCCCTTTTCGAGCTGAGATTAAATAAAATAATAACCTCGACGAACAACACATATAAAAAAAATTTTTATCTCCTCAAATTTAAAGGAAGATAATTTAATAAAAATTTAATTTCATTTAAAAAATCATAAGTGTTACTCATAATCTGTGCTTAATAATTTTTCATTCCATAAAGAATATCGGTCGATCGGTAAATGTAAATGTAAACATGCAGATTAAAAGACTCAGAAGTTCCTTCTCGAGTTCCTTCAAGTTCCTGCTTTTTCATCAGCATCATCTCATTTTTCTTCATCTTTTGATATTTTTCCAAGGTGAGTTTCCGTAGAAACTTTAAAACCACCGGTTAGATGATACACGTGCTCATGAGAGATTTCACAATCTGAACTATAAAATCATTTTCCTTTAATTCCCGACAGTAGAAAATTTCCAAATTGAATCAATTAAAAAATTGCATTCATTAATTATTGGAATTTAAAAATTAAGAGGAATAGTAACAAAAAAATATTTTGCACATTTTTAAACATTGGTTGAAATATTTTATTTATTTTCATTGGAATTTTATACGTTCAGCAATTTTATAATCTCGGTAACTTGATTTTGGAAAATTTTTTATGAGGAATTTTATTGTCTGAAATATCTGTTCGGAGGATTTTTCAGTGCTAATTTACTTGAAATTGAACATTTTAATTTGGCATAGTATTTTTTATTATTTTATTTAGACTTCTCGAATGGATTTTATATTTGAATTCGGATGTTTCATATGGGTGAAAAATTGGGGAATAGTTTAGAGAAAATACATTTTTGTATCTGAATTTTCTGTATGTCGAAATGGTCGACAATAGATTTATGACTTGATTCCTGGCTGGCCCAAGCGAACCGTGACTTTTCATTGCAATACATAGTTGGAAAGTTTTGTTAGAATCCTGCGCAGCTGAGTTCGAATCCTCATCATACTCAAAACTAACGCTATAAACTTTTTGTGTCGGGAAATATATTTTTTTCTACTTTATAATATTTACAATATTATAATAAATTTCTATTTCGAAATGTATGCAATTAAACTTTTCTGATATTTCGATCTCCGTAAAAAAAGGATCAATTACAATTCTACAACTCATGTGATAATTCAAAAAAATATAGTATACGCGAGAGTAAATTGAAAAATCTCGTTTTAAAATCCGCGATATTTTGTTAAAGTAATAAATTTGCATATGAAAGGAGCAAAAGAATAAGAAAAAAATGTATTTCAAAATGATCACTTGTTCACCGAGAGCGTGCACCACTCTTATAATATGAATATTTATGAATAATTGAATATGTATGAAATAATCTTGTATCCCACTTGAGCTGGTATGTAGAAAATTTCAAAAATTAAATTGTCGAATTCGAACATTAATTAGAATAAATTTTTAATTGGATGATGATTGCATTTTGCCAATAAATTCTCAGGTATATGTGAATGTAGTTTCATTGTGATCGATAAACGCTTACACGAAAATGAGGATTGAGTGAGCAGAATTTGGCTGGAGTAAATACCAATAACATATGTTCTCTGGACTGGCCAAGCTGCCTAAATTATCTTCTACCATCTGAACATGTAAATTATAGATCGAGTGTCAAATGAATCGGGGGAATATAGTTTCCACATATGCGATTATTGTTTGCAATTAAAACGTATTTCATAGTATTCAATCGCACACAACAGATTATCACTGATTTTCCAAATAAAACTTATAATTCCAATATAATAGATTAAAATTTTGTGTAGCGTATAAAGGAAGAACCGAGGCAAATAAGACTTTAGTTTGTGAGTTTTGGAAGAAGATGGATGAGAAAGGGTTTCCAAAACAGTTTCTTAAAGAGGCGTCTCGTCTTTCAGCGAGTCCCAACTGTGCTCTATTTAATGGCACCACAGTTGAAAACAAAAGAAAAACTTTGCTCCCTCACCTACACCCTCACCTTTATCGGTTTTCCGTTCGTGCACAAGGTACGAAGAACTTGCAGGAAGTACCTACAGTGTTACTTTGTACCCTCATTCGAATTTCAAAATTCAGGTTCAGGAGATTGTTGTTAGTAAACTGATGTTTCAGAAGCACGTGTCGTGGCTAAAGTTTAATCAAACTTCTAAAAGACTTGTGTCGCTGGTGAAGCGAAGCCTGAGTCTCCGGAAGTCGGTACTGCGATTTGCAAATCCAGATAAAGTTTCTATCTTCTACTGGTATTATTCTCGTACTATGTCTTTCCGGAAGTAGAACTATGTCGTATGGTACATTTTCTTGCATAAAAATGAAAGAAAAAGAACATGGTTTACATTACCAAATGTGAATATGAATGTGAATGTGAATGTGAATGTGAATGTGGTCTACCAGTAATCCAAGAAGAAAATTTCTGGCAGACGCTTTATAAAGATTGTACGTCTAGCTCAGCTTTTGATTGCCCAACTTTCGTTTAAGAGAACACACAATGATCAAAATTTACTGGCATGACGGAAATCTGGACTTTTCAACTTTTAACGGGGCAAAGTTTCACGGAAAGTTTCATACGTATCTTTCAAATCGAATACGATTTTCAGCGTGATACAGTTTTCTTGAAATCAGTTCCATTTTTCGTTGCCAAGTTTTTTTTTTAAAGAAAATTGAAAAAAAAAACTTTTAAATGAGGAAATAAAACTTCAGCAATTAAATATACGAATATTTGTGCTATTTTTCTTTTCCTTGCAACTGACTTTTGTCACTTTGTATATTTCTAGAGTAATGAGTGTTTCATTCTGATCGTAAAAAAGTGAGATCGTAAATGTTACAAAAGCATTTTCGTGTTGTTTGTTTTTTGGATTCCTTGTATTTCTCAACAAATATCGCTTTTCAACGCTTTGAACTGGGACTCGCATTGTTTTTTCGGAAAAAGAAAGAACAGCTGCGAGGGTGGAAACAAAATATATTCCTACATCTTTCACACTGACTTGCTCATTTCAAATTATTCAAAGCATGCTCTTTTTACTGAAATTCTATACTCACTTTTTTAGCCTCTTAACACCTCCAGTATAAAAGGAAATATTTAATAGTTAACTTTTTGGTAGGGATTTAAAAAAATTTCAAAACATAGAAGAATGAAAACAATTTTGAAAACTTTGCATAATTCTTTTCATCCCTATATATGAAGTCGGCAGGAAGATTGGGAAAAGATAGGAAAAGATGGTGTAAGAAAAGTTGGAAACGGATAGGGAAAGAGGTTGAAAAACTGGTGGAAAAAATGTTTGTGATTCTCTAAAAGTTCTTACATTTCTTTTATCTAGTTGTGTGCCAACTTGAATAGTGATCCCAAATTTGCAACTCACATTTCATACATTCTCAGTCACACGAGACGTAAGGAAAAGTTTTTCCTAATATAAATTCATGTACGGGACATGTCACTTCCTCTTCACTGAATTCTGCCCAGTTTTCTTCAGCGGAGGAAGAAGACTTATCCAACTTTTTTTGACAAGTTATGCCACGAAAAGAATCGGTTAGCTAACGGACGAAGTTCTGAAATATGAATCTGTAATGTTTCACGCCATCCTTCAAAGGTGAAAAGAAGATTTTAAAGTTTTAGGTCAAAAACTCTGAAAAGCTGACTTTCAAGTAGCAATTTTATCACTTTATTATGCGGAATGTAAATAGAGTCAGTATCTGTTTTATAAAATGCGGAAGCATTTTTTCAAATGCCATGAAATGAAATTTTGCGTTGCATTCTCTTTTGAACCAAAAATAAGCGGAATCAAGATAAAAAATTCATTCGTAGCAGCGAAAAATTCACTTCAACTAAAACAAATTTATACAAATTTTACATGATTTCCAGAAATAAAATAGCGTACATTTCTTCATACACGAAGAAAAATGGATATTAAAAAGTAATATCTAGCTATTTAACTAGGGGACGACTATCTAGATATTTAGATATAATATCTTGATATTAAAACTTAATATCCAGAGATTAAAATATTGGATGTTAGAATATTTGGATTATATATTTTAATATCAAGATATTACTTTTTAATATCCATTTTTCTCCATGTAGATATATTTAATTAAATTCTAGGTTGCTTATTAATATTATATGAGTGTATTTTAACTTATTATCAAATACATACTGAAACATACATAAAATATTATAAAATACAATATCTTTCGAAATCTTTGAAATCCCCTGAAATATTTTACAATTTTCTAAAATATCTTGAAATCACACGTTTTACTCGCGGTTTTAATTTCGGTTCTCAATAAAAATTCTCAAAATGAAGAAAGTTAGAAAATATTACTTTATAATCTCAAAGCCTCTCTGATACACTGACTAATTAAAAAATTTTCGCACATAGTGCATTATCCTGCATACTGGTATGCCATATGTGTGATTCAAAATTCTTTTGTTCCAGTTCTTTTTAATATGGATTACTATTGAAACACTAGGAAAAAGGGTCGATAGTCAGCAGTGCACACATAAAGCTTACAATGAAGTCGGAATTCTTTATCTTAACGTCTATGAACCGTGACGACTTCGCACAAAGGGACAAAATTGCGATCAAATTTTTTTGCGTGGGTTCATTCTGGACTCATCCCTTCCCCGTGTCGATTCACTACATCCACGTTGCTTTACTCAGTTCTTTTTTTTCCTCTTTTCCTCTCGTTTTCCCCGTCGAATCAGCGGATGGGGATAAATGCCACATAATCCGGCAGCCTCTGATTGCTTCGTAGCAGCCGGCAGCGAACCAGATCCACAATTCCACATCCACACTCGCATCCGTAGCCGATTCACTCACCACTTCGGGAAACGGGAATGAGTCTGATACCAGTTACGGAGCTCCAGCTAGAAATCAATCACGTATAATAAAGTTGCCACTTCTCTTGATCTACCTTCGCTCCTTCCAAGGAGTAAAGGTCGGTTTCCTGCTTCCTCTTTTTTTTCGTTTTAATTTTATTTTGTTCACTTTTTTGTATTTCATTTCGCGGATGGCTTCGATTAAAAATCAACACAAAATTGCTTCTCGGGATTTATAAGTTTTTATAAATTTGTAAACAGTATTTTCCACAAGAGCGTCGTCACGATTTTTGGAAAAAGAAGTATTATTTTAAAGAAACAAAAACATTGTTTTGAAGTTCTTTCAAAGGGCGAAGGTGGATTTATATATTCGATTGATTAATTGCAATCACTGTTGAATAAAAAGCGTGTCCGAATTTGGGATTTTTGTGTTAATTTTTCGCCGCATAAAAAAAGTATGAACTTGAAAGCTGAAAGAAATGAAGCGTCAGGAAATTATTATAAACTGTAATAGAAGGCGAAGAAATTTTGAAATGTTGATAGCTACTTATTTTTTCTTCTGTAGCTTTTAATTTGCATAATTTTTTCCATATTAATTGTATTTAATTTGTCATATAACAGTCCTAGATTTACTGAAATTTAAATTTCATCGATCCAGCACGAAACAGTCTTGAATCTTCAGTTGACTCTCAAAATTTTTCAAATCACAATTTCTCCAAGCGAAGGTAGCAAACTAGCAAATTCCACCTAGAAAAATACAAATCTTTATTTGAGTCAGCTAAACATTTTTCTCAGCAGGGAGATACAGGAAGAAAATAAAATAGTGCAGTAAGTTCGGCAACGAAAGTAAAGGAGGGAAAGGTAAAATGATCGCAGCATCCTGGGTGGAGATGCAAGAGAGAATTGTTGCCTTTTAAAACGTATGGTTTCTCGTATCGCTAAGTAAGAATTGCGGAAGGAAGAATAAGGCAGCAAAATAGAAAAAAAAAACAAAAAAACAGATAAAGTATTTATAGATAGCATATTTTATAAAATATTTCATTTTTATATACTATATTTCTGTTCAAAAGTTTAAAAAGTAAGTAGATTAAGAAACTTGCCATTGTAATAGAAAGGGTGTCTCAAGAAGGAGGAGATTTACGTGAAATAGGAGGGATTCTGTGAGAGACTGGATTCCCAGTAAAAAGGTACAGATTGAAATAAATTAAAATCATTTCGAAAATAGAGGAAAACGTCATTGCTTTCGATTCAAAAGCGTTGTAAAAAATGACAGCTGTAGAATTATTTGATATTGCTTTGTGTTCACTTTGTGCAAAAGGAATTGTTTTCAATTAAAATGTTGGCATTTTATACTTTACAAAAGGAATTCAAATAATTAAATTAACGTCAACTATCGAGATTAATTTCAGGCATTAAAACAGGATTCAATTTACTTAATTTTCTACGATATTTACAGAATTCAAATATGCAGAGAAAACGTCACTGAATTAAACAGGATTGAAATGTGATGCAAATAGCTCAGGTTAAACGAATTAAAAAGTAAACGGTCTCGAGAAGAAAGGGAAATTCCATGGGATAGATTGTGGGAGGGCGGGGGGGCGGGGGGGGGGATTTTTCATCTCCTGAATTCTTCAGAAGAAGATAAAGTGTTTTTTTCGCTTGCAGTTTTCAGCATGAGTTTTTCCCTTAGAGTGAAATTCAGACACTGTGGTCCTAATTCACTGAACTTTATCTCCTTTCTACCTTTTGTGACGTAACCTTTTCCTCCAAGCTCTGCTTAATTCTCCTTTCGCGACATGAAGAAGAAATGGAAGGTGCACTTACCTAATACACCACTTCCATTTTCACCTACATATAGCTTTCAAGTTTTTCCTCGATTGTTGCACGAGTGCTGTTTTTCTGTAAAATGGAGATGTTCTTTCCAAAAATAAGTGATATTGAAGATGCTGAAGTGATATGGGGATATATGTGAATTGTTCGATCGCTGACGAACTTTATACAAACGTCGATATTCCCTGGCTGCGTCAGTTCATTGGCAAACAGTCAATATTATGACGATATTTTATCGAAGGTAGTTAACTTTACATATGTGCATATGAGAAACGAATGACTGACGTTTACTCAAACTGAAGCTTCCAAGAATCGATAATGAATTATTTTACGAGTAATTAAATTCTTGTCTTCATTTTGTTACTGTCAGACGAATTGATTTATAACACATTCTTTCACTCTCTAATTATATATATTTCCATTAGTTATACTGAGAAACTCTATGTTAGAAAAATACTAATATCGATAGCAAGTAGGGGCAAAATCCCAAAATTGAGACATTTTAATACAGAAAATAATAAATTTTACTATTTTAATAGTAATTTTTCCTATCTAAATAGTAAAATTTATTATTTTCTGTCTCAATTTTGGGATTTTGCCCCTACTTGCTATCGATATTAGTAATTTTTCTAACACAGAGTTTCTCAGTGTGTAGGTACAGGACATTCCGGCACACATTCCAATCTTAATATTCCCTTGACGTAAATAATCGATCAATTCACGGGAAGACTTCAAAACTACTTCAACCTTCTCAAGAACCATCGATGCATTTTACTTCGATATTCCGTATGGAAAGTATGCAGAAGCAAAACCAGAAGATTAACGACTACATCGTTTGTCGATAACTGTTCTAAGGTTTTCATCCAAGGAAAAATAATCCTACAAGTATATAGAGAACGGTTAAATAATTGCGAACACACAGACATCGAATAGCGATTATCTTTAAAAGCAATCAATTTCTACTCTTATTTTATTTACATTTGAGCAAAGAAAACTTTATGTGTCATAAATATTTGCGCGAAGGCACTAGCTAGCGTAAACAGGATTTTTGGCAAAATTCTTATTATTAATAATAACATGGATATATTGTCTATTCATATGATATGCAGATGAAAAGCATATTGGCCTTTATGCTTCTGAATATTAGGTGCATTAGAAATTTATGTTGTTTTATGATCCAGAGGAAAATGTTATAATATATTAAAGTATATATTATTGTTATATAATGTTAAATAGGTTTTTAATGAACGTTTCTGTTGTTTGTTTCAGGTAAGTTGCACGTTGAAAATATTTTGCGGACACGGTGAGAATATGAATGAACTTATTAAGATTGGTGTAATAAACAAACAACTAATATAGCGAATTACAATAATCATTGTAAGGAAACTTTTCTACTATATGAGGCATGCATATTTCCAACAAAATTGAGAGCAACAATCTCCTCTTGTTGTGACTCTGGTGTGTGGAAACTTCGAAAGCAGAAAGTTATGTTTAGTTCTGATCACAATGTGGCAAGAGATAGGAACCACAGTAGAATAAGTAGCCGTCCTAAAATATCTCAAACTCAAGAACACCTATTGTCCTCTTAACTACTTTACATTTGTAAGGTTTGTCGGCTCATTAGTTTCTCAAGTTTGTCTCGTGTCGAAGTTCCTATAATAATGCCTATAACACTTACAAAACCGATGAGTATTATATTATAGTCAAATCAGTTGTTTCCGAGAGATTGTAGCAAGAAGTTGAGAAAAAATGCAGACAGTTCTATTCCATGTATACGGTATTACATTTTTATCGGTAAAATTACAATATTTTTTCAAATAGTGAACGCACAAAAACATTCTTTGATGTACATTGCTCCATAAAGCTGAAAATTAGTCATGAAGTTTGGAAATTGCATAGTTACGTAAAGCAAACAAGATTAGAGCAGAATTTATCCATCCCATGTTGATATTGTATATTATTCTGCATCCTCTTTACGAAACTCGATTATAGTTAAGAGTTCCCTGACTACACTGATGGAGGTTGCAGGTTAACGAGAATGCAAAGCAAGGCGAGCAAAATGTTAGATGCTTGCAAAGAAAAGTCCTTTGCAACTAATTTGCTCATAATTGTTTCCTAATTAACACCCACACATATTACCTATTACACCAATATTGTTTTCATGTATTTTATTAAATGGGAAACCATACAGCTAGAGTGCGGTTGTACAACTTCGTTTTGAAACAAAGTACCCTGATTGGTTGTACTAAAGCAATTAATTTGCACAATAAAGTTTAGAATTGTACATAGGAGTTTCCTAGAACCACGCTGAGTTCAGAAATTATCTAAAGTTCCTGTAGAGAGATCCACCAATACCATTTATTGCTCGCAATTGAATCAACATCCTGTTCATTACGTAACAATTTAGAGATAAATATATTTAATTAACTCCCATTGCAACTGTTAAACTATATATTACACCATCTGCTCCCAATTTGGGTGAATGCATGCTCTAGATTGTACAATTCGATATAATAAAGCGAAAGCTTAATTCTTTTTACCATTTCTCTTATTTATTTTCTCTCTAAACTTCAATCAGTCAAATTTAACTGATTACCAGTCAAATTCCACTGATTTGCAGTGACTCTTTTCTCACGATTGTAATCAGTGAAAAATCGACTGGAAATCAGTGACTTTTGACTGATTCTCAGTGGAATTTGACTGATTCAGTTTTAGAGAGTTGATAATAACCCAAGTGGAAATTACATGGTAGAGCCGATTTTTACAACGCTTAAAATTCGTTGGAATCTTTTAAAATTCTTAGAATCCTATTAATATTATTCCTTATAAAATTACAAAACATTTAAAACCCTTAAAATCGCTGTAATATTGGAAAGTTTTGAATTTAAATAACTTCTTTAAATTATTATATCTTATAAGCAATTTAACATTTCGAGTTCGAACCACATCTAATCAAAATTATAAAATTTCAAAAATAATAAAGATTATGAAATTCAAAATTTCATAAAAATATAAAACTATCAAAAAAAGATAAAAATCCTAAAATTTAAAATCCCGGAAATAATAACATTTTTTTTATTATCGATATTATATATTACAGAAAAACACCAAATATATTTTTTCAGGTGTTTTGCAATTTTTAAAATTTTATCATTTTATATACTTTAAATTTCGAAGACTTCATAAATTTGTGAATTAAATATTTCTATAGATTTATAAGATTGAGAATTCTGAATTTTTGGAAATTTAATCAAGTTTATAATTGAATGAAAATTTCATAATTTCAGAATGAATCATTCATTGATTATAAAAGAAGAAACATTTAACCAGTAAATTGTTCAAATCTTTAAAGCCAAAAATTTTCGATGGAATGAGTCACAAACACTTTTCACACGGCCCTGCAGATGCAGCTTATATTTAAGATTTTTTTTTTCATATGTCATGGTAAGTTAGCCGCGATGGTTAAGGCGTTAAGAACTAGGAATTTTGCGAAGCTTATAGGTTCGAATCCCGCGGCGAATAAAAATTTTAATAAAATGCGATTTTAAAAATAGTGTAGTGATTGTTTGAATAATATTGAATAAATGTTGTTCTTAAATATGTTAGTAAATATAGATTATTATAATTATATAATAATAATGCAAAAGTTTTTTATTTTCGCATCGAATCTTGGGGCACCATTGGCGCAGTAC
>UCOK01018744.1:0-25616 GCA_900474325.1 Synergus umbraculus | reverse complement strand
ATTTTTGGAAATTACATGATACAATTTAAAATCCCTCAAAATTCCACAAAAATGTTCAAAATCATAAATCTTTTCAAATCCATGTGAAAATTTATGAAAATCTTTGAAATCCCTGTAAAGCATTAGCAATCTTGCCAAATTCCATGAAGTCCTTAACAATTCTACAAAATTTGTTTAAAATTTAAAAAATCTTTTGAAATATTTTAAAATTATTGGAAATCTCATAACTAATCATCAAATCCATAAAAATTTCACAATAGCTTTTAAAAATCGAGTATTTTCTTGAAAGTCTTTAAAAAATGTGTCTTAAATCCTTTAAAATTCTACGAAATATTTTTAAAATACTAAAAATCTTTTGGATTTCGTAAAAATCACTTAAAAATCGTAAAATTTCCAGAAATTTGTTAAAAATTTTACAGTAACATTTAAAATCCCTTCATATCTTTAAAATCCGTTAAAGATATGAAAAATCTTATAAAATTACATGAAATTCTTTAAAATTGTCAAAAAATCTTTTAACGTTCAGACAAATTTCTTGAAATCAGTTAAAATTATTAGAAATTCCATAAAATTCCATAAAATCCTTCTCAATTCTTAGAAATCTTTTAAAATATCTTAAATTTTCATGAAAATCTTAGAAATCGCTGAAATTCTTTGAAATCGTTTTAAATTCTTAGAAAACTTTTAAAATTTCAAAATATTTAGAATCCCTTTTTAAAATCGCTTTCTTATAAAAATTATCTCAAAATTGCATAAATTCCTTTAAAATTTCACGAAATAGCCTTAAATCCCTTAAAATTCTACAAAATCTTTTTCAAATCCTAAAATTCTTTTGAATTTCTTATAAGAATCACTTAAAACTCGTCAAATTCCCTTCAAATTTCTAGAAACCTCTTGAAATTACTTTCTAAAAACGTGGTTTCTCTCTAAAAATGCCTCAAAAATCTCGCATACATTTTTGTTGTAAACCTGATTGGATTTTGAATGACTTGAAGTTGTAAGAAGTAAAATTATGAAAATGGATTCAGTTACATCTGTTTATAAATAAAGTTTACTCGATCATCTGCGTAATACTACAGTTTCATTTAAAGAAACATTATTTTTCGTCATTTATCTCTTGTTTCCAAGTTTCCTCAAAACATGTCACACACTTAAAGTGAGAACGACTCGTGAGAGGTGAATTTCGACATAGAAATAAATCAGAAAAATTAAAATAGATCCCTGCTGGAAAAATAAGATCTGCTCGAGTTTGGGAGACACGCTACATGTTTAGAAGATATCGACGTTAAGTGGAAAAGCGCGATCGCAACCTGTACACAGCGATGTTGCAAGACTCTTCTCAGTGGCTACAAGATTTATCGCTTAAATGTGCACTTATGGCTCGGGAAGAGGATATTGCGTCACACATGATAGGTGATAAATCATCAAAATGTGTATAAGACGATAGAGGGTTTAGAAATTCTATCTGGATGCACTGCGAGCGGCTTTTTCTTGAGAAACTGTTGCATACTTTCCACCTGGAAAATTGTAATTATAAAATGCATTTTTAAGTGTATTTTTATGTGCATTTTTTCAATACAATTTTCAGAATTTCAAAGAGAATAATAATTTTAAGGGATTAATAAAAGAATCAATTAGAAAAAATTTAAGACCCTGTTTAAATCGTACGAAATTTTTTAAATTTAACTGATTTGTATTGATCACATCTTGCGGAAGGTCGTTAAAAAGTTAATGAAGGTTAATTGTAAAATGTATAGACAAGAAGAGGTATTTAATTACAAAGCCGTCCCTGGCATTGAGAAACAAGAATGACGAGCAGTTTTTCAGAAGATTTCGATTGCGCGCTTCAATGATTCGCCTAAGACAAGAGCTGATTTGGTGTTTGATACAATTTGAACCATATCGCTATGTATTCCAGGAATCAACTATTTTTATATAGATAAAACCTTCCTAACTAGCAAAAAATATCATTAAAGGATTATCCTTGACTCCTTTTGTTCATGCCAATGCTAAAAATAGTACTTTTAATCTTCGGACGAAGGTAGAAGTCTCCGAAACATTTTTTACAGGATCATTCATTTAATTCAAACTATTATTGCAAAAATAATACTATTGCATGAAATATTCTAGACTTCATCATAATTATCAATAAAAAACTATTAATTACTCAAATAGTAAGAAAAATTTAGAAATAATGAATTTTTTAATTTCATGAAAAAGCAGATGAATTTATGTAAATATTTTTGATTGTGATTATGTTAGTGAAGAGATTGGCGGGTGAATAACAGGCGTAAACGAGGTGAGCGAACGAAGCGAGCATAGAGCGATATTGATTGCTTTTTTATTAGGGGATCAAGAGTCAATCATGTAATTATCGAGAGCGGCGTGATCGACACGAAGACAAAGCAGAACTGGACCACACACATTAAGCAGTGTATATAAAAAAGGCCAGGTTCATCGGTAAACATGCTGCTATTCACGCCAATCATTTCACGCACGTGCTGCAAAACATTGACCTTTTATCTTTCTCTTAAAAGAGAACAAAATCTGCAACTGATATTCTCACGCCATTCAAACAAGTGTAATATCATAAAATTGATGACGGCGCGAACAAAGGATTTATAAATTTATCTCCTTTAGAGTCTAATTAGTATGATTTGTATTTACGCGAAAAACAAATTCATATAAATAATATTCAATGAGGATTTGTCAAAAAATATAATTTCAATATTAATTTAAAGTAGTAGAAGTAATATTTTATAATTTGAAAGTAGGCTATAAATATAAATATAATTATAAATAACTATAAAATATTTAAAATGAATGGTTATTAATTCAATTAAATTCCAAAATGAATAAAGTTTGTAAAATTTCCATGGCAATCGACGCGCCTGTAGAAACAGGCGGCCCGCGACGATGAAACATTAGCTGTTTAATGCGAACCTCTTTAAGCTCTGATAATTAATATCTGGTAATTAGCTTAATTGTAATGATTCTAAATTACGGTAATCGTACCGTCTGCCTCTTAGTAGAAGGGTTAGACTCTAAGACTCACATTCTTCTGAAATAATCGTACTCAAATTTCATTTAAACATTTTTTAAATTAAATTTTCAAACAAAAAAAAAAATATCGAAAATTTCGAACCAAATTAATCTACCCCGTAATTGCTCGGTCGATAACTTCAACCCTCATAAAAATACTAAACTCCCTTAATATTTTTCATAGATTTTTTTTCTAAACCAATTGGGAATCGCTTAAAATCTATAGAAATCTAAAATCTTTTGAAATCATTCGAGAATTTATAAAACTATTTGAAATCTCCTGAAACCTCATTAAACTTCTTAATATTTGAGCCTTATAATTCTTATAAAATCGTATAATTCTTTTAAAATTCTATGAAATCCTCTGAAATAATTAGAAATATTTCCAAATCGCAAAAAATGATTTATTATTTAATTGCAATATCCTGAAGTGTTTTGGGTTTTTGATTGAGTTGTAAATTTGTTTCGGGATGTGACGGGTTGATGTAAAGGATGCACGATTAATAATTCAAACGATTAGGGCGCCCTTAAGCCGGCGAGTTAGCAAGTGCTTATTTATAGGTGGCTATGGTGCTGATCCTGACGTTCTGACATCGCGTCGGTAATTCATCCACTCTGCAGAAGCACCCACAAGATAGACCAGGCCTCGGCTTAGGCGCGGATTTAGGGGTTGAAAACGACCTCTAAATGACGGCCATCTATTGGACAAACCACGAAACTCCTGTCAACGCGGTTGCCCTAGTCGGTAATACCGAACTGCTTCATTCACTGTGTATCGGTCGGTGGTTAATGATAACCATTTCCCGAACCCTTCAATCTTACGTAATCGATAAATATAAACATATCAAACAGTCCTTTCAAAACAAATCATCAGTCATTCATAGACGGGGACATTTAAATAATAATAACAATTTATACTTATTTTCAATCGGTTGTTCTATAGAATGTATTTAAGTATCAATTAAATACAAAAATATTTCAGTTTAAATGGTTTCTTATTAGAGATTTTATTTAAGAAAAATAGAGTTTCTGGTAAGGAAAAATATTATAAGCAGTAAATTCTGGTTTAAATAGAAATCTGATTAAAAGGACGATTTTTGGTAAAGAGATATTTAAAGCCCAGTACTTTTTAAACTGTGATAACTTCATAATTGATAAATTATTGTTCAGTAGGGTATAAAAGAATAGAAAATGGTAAAACATAGTAAAAACCAATAAAAGGAAAATAGATAGGGATTGAAAAAGATTAATTTGCAAAGAAAGCATACAAAAAGGAAAATTATAATGACCCTCAGCCCCAGTTTCGCTGGTGATTTATTTTGAAGAAATATTTTCGGTGAAACTTGAGAATTTGGAACACTTAAAATAAAAAAACGAATGCGTCTTTCAGTGGGCTCTAATCATCAGACTAGCTTTCTTTTTCCTTTATCTCGCCGCCACTTGTTTTCTCGAATTTCGTGCCTGTTTCTCCCTCTTGAAAAATAAGAGAGCAATTTGAGTCAACGATACTGAAGCGCAGTTAATTGCAGTTGTGCGAAGAAATACAGACCCATATCGACGCAGACGAGGAGGAGCAATGATTTTCTTGATGTGGCCTCTGCCGTTTGAGTTTGACGTTACTTTCGCGTTTAACACGCGGCGAGTTGTGAAAGTTTGCCATCTCTCAAAGGTTTAGAAAGTTCAGGCATTACCGGTAAGATTAGGGCGAGAAAATTTGCGGAGAGAGGTGTGGTAAAGTGTTCGGTGGAAGAAGGGTGTTTTAATGGGACACAATTAGAAAAGCGAGGCGCCAGGGAGCCATAGAGCGGAGGAGATTCCAGAAACCACTTTTCACACATCTCAGACCGCTGGAGAGAAAGCTTCTCCCTGATTTTCGAGAGATGAGTTAGTAAATGCAATTTGAGGTTTTCTTGTGCAAGAATACTGGGAAATTCATTTTTGAATTAGAGCGTTTTATGAATAATATAAAAATAAGCATATTAAAATAGGGAAATAGATACTTTTTGTCCTTATCGTGAAGAAATTTTGATGCTGGGGTTTTGATAGGGTCCTGGTCAGTTTTCCCTATCTCTGATGTGGCCCCAATCAGATTGGGCAAGGCCCACATAAGGCTTGTAACGATTTGGCGGAATATTGCCCTACTTGAGGAAAACTGGCCAGGGCCTTGGCAGTTTACCCTAAAAATGCCCTGGTAAATGCCACAATTAGGAAAAACTGGTCAATACCCCATCGGGATTAATAAACTATTCTGTGGAATTATTATTCAGGTTATTTGATTATTAAACTATTTAATTTTCTGAAAATAAACGTCCTATTATAAAAAAGAGATATTAATTATATAGAAACAGTGATTTTAAAAAATTTTAAGATTTTCTAGGGAATTTAAAAGGATTTGTATGTGGTATATCTGTGGTTGGTTAGATTTCCAAGGCATGTGAGGATTTTCCAGAACTTTCACAAGATTTATAAAATTATAAGATATCTTAAAGGACTTTAGGAGATTTTACTGAATTTTCAGAGATTTCAAGTGATAATGGGAAATTTAAGATATTTTGCAGGATTTCAAAGATATTAAGATTTCCTAAAGGATTTTAAGAGATTTCAAGTGATTTTAAGGAATTTCAAAGCATTCAAAAAATTTGAAGTAATTTTAAATGATATTAAAGAATTTTAAAGGATTTTTAAAAGAATTCAAGTGATTTAAGGAATTTAAGGAGATTTAAAGTGATTCTAGGAAATTTCAAAGGATTTTAAGATATATTCCAAGATTTCAAAGCTATGAAAATTTTCTAAAGGATTTCAGGAGAATTTAAAGCGATATAAACAGATTTTAAGTTATTTAAAAGAATGTTTATAACAGAAGTCAGGGAGTTCCAAGATTTGAAATAAATTTACACATTTTGTTGATTTTTTCAAAGGATTCTAAATGATATTGAAAATTTTTAAGGGATTGTAAAATAACTTTCAAGAATTTAAGGATTTTCAAGAATTTTCATAAGAATTTAAATGATTTCAGAGGGAATTTAAAGATTGTACAAGATTTCAAGGATATCAAGATTTCCTAAAGTTTTTTAAGAGATTTTATGTGGCTTTGTAGAAAATTTAAAGCGATTTCGAGAGATTTCAAGTGATTTTAAAAAGTTTTTAAGGAATTTCGAGAAAAAATCATAATATTTCAGGCCTTTCAGTTATTTAAAAATATTTTGTAACAGAAGTCAGAAGAGTTCCAGGATTTTAAATTAATTTCTCCTTTTTTTAAAAATTTTTTCAACGGATTTTAAATGATATTGAAAATTTTTAAATGATTGTAAAAGAACTTCGAACAATTTAAGGATTTTTAAGAATATCCACAAGATTTTAAATGATTTTAGAGGGAATTTAAAGATATTTCAAGAGATTTAAAATACTTGTAAAGAATTTAAGGGATTTTTAATGAAGTTCAAAAATGTCAAACGATTTTAAATGAATACGAAAAAAGTAAAGAAATGTCAAGAAATTTCATAGTTATAAAAAGATGCCAAAGGATTTCTAAAGATTTCAAGTGATTTTACGGAATTTCAAAGCATTCAAAAAAGTTTCAAAATTTTTAAATAATTTAATTTGTCAATGAAAATCGTTTTAGTATTCTTCTTATAATTTGTGAAATCTCTTGAAATTTACTGAAATTACTGAAAACCCTGGTAATTTCTTTAAATCCCTTTAAATCTCTAGTTATTAGAAATTATAAAAATATCTAGTTTAATAATAATTTTCATGAAAACCTGTTTAAAGTTCCTAGAAATATTTTTGTTTTATATTTTCATAAGTAATCAAATTTTAAATATAAATGGCTGTAGAATTGCCCCATAAATGTACAAAAATATAAAAATATTTTTATCTAAAATAGAAATGCCGACCAGGGCCTTGTCAGAACCCTATTTAAAATATTTCTAATTGCGTCAATTCCCGCACATCAGGTAATTATAAACTTATCAATCAAATCCGTATTCACTCAAAAATCACCATTATAATGACTTGTAATCATTAAAATGATCATTTTCAATCATCTGCATTAGATATAAACTATTTCTTTCCATTTGATCTTAAACTTACAGAGAGATACACTGTAAAAAAATCCAATTACACTGTTAGAAATATATTGAAAATTCAACAACTTTTGATTGAATATTCATTCAGCTACGGTAATTGTAAAAAACTTGAACTAAAGTAATTGAAGTTTTTTTTACAGTGTACTTTAGTTGAAATTTTAGACAATTACAGTAGCTGCATGAATTTTAAATAAAATATAGTTTATTTTTTTACCAAATAATTGAATATTTAATCAAAAGTAGTTGAATTTTCAATATATTTCTAACAGTTTATCAACAAAGAAACTTATCTCAATAATTCAACAATAAACAATATTAACTAACCACAGAAATCCGAGCAGAAATCCCACATATATTAATCCACATAAAAAAAACTCCATCTCCCCTAAAAAATATGTTTTTGATTTTCCTTGATTGGTCAGTGGCACTGGACAATATTCCCGGCCCACAGTTCGTTCCAGAAACGAATCTCGCTGCTTGGTGGTGCAGAGGCTAGGGAAATGTATAATTCAAATGAGTTACGGGCATATCACACTCCTGGGAAGTAGGTGCTAAGCGCTCGGATATGCTGATAGGGCGCAGTGATACGTAGGACTGTAGAATCGCTGAAATCGCGATGGGGTTGAGGTAGACAAGGGATGGGACAAGGTGAGAGGTGAGAGGTGCAAAGGGAGGAAGCTTGGTTTGTAATAGTCTGCGATGGTGCGACGCGATGAGATGTGATCGCTCGGCGATGAGCTGCGGGCGACGTGATGGTCCCGCCGCGGTGGCTGACTGCCCTATGTCGTATCCAGTTACTATCCAGTTACTGCCTATGTTCATTTCGTGTAATTCCTCTCCCCGAATGCATATTGCATGTGTTACACCTCGACCACAATTCCGCCATTGGAAATCCATTCAGAAATTTCAATTCCTAGTCAATATTTCCTAGATCTTAAGTAGAACATATGCATTTTTTATAGAAATCTTTTAAGAAACCTTTCAATGCACAATAAATCCTAATTTTGCTGGATATTAAAAAAATAGAGAAAAATAACATAAATAAGAATTCAAGATTTAAATTCATTTATAATATGAGAGGCAGACCAATGACGTAAAACAGTAATCCGCGATAATTTTATAATTCTTCACTGCAAGTCTTGTTCCTTCTGTAATTTCAACATTCTAATCTGCTCGCAACGACGACAAATCTTCGCCGTCGTGATAAATGATGACTCTGAACCAAGCGGTAAAGGAGCGAGTGATGCAAAGTGATAACATAATCAGGTGATAATGTGGCCGTCATATCTCATCGCTTAAAACGGTCGAGAAGCACGACTAGGGTTGCGAGGGAAAAGGGAAAATTAGCCAGACAAAGACATAAGAAAATGGAACTAGCATTGACTGAAAAAAAAAGAATCATTCAACTTATCAATATCTTTTTCCAATTATTTCTCTCACCAGAAAATCGTACCCTAATTAATATTAATACATAATCTGAATATGATACGAATTTCTTAAAATTATCATAATCACCTAGGTAATGAATTCAATTATTTCCCCTGGAATTATTAAATTTATAACAAGGAAATTTAATATACGAAGCGATTGAAAAATATCAAAAAATGGTCTCTTATTGGTTTGCTGACGTCTTCTTTGACTCGAACATTTGTATCTCATGGGCAAAGCCCTTTTTCAATTTTAGTTTCTGCTTTGAATCGAGAGAGCATAGCGATCTTCAGGAACAAGGTCATCATTCAGGTGAAGCAATTTCCACTTGCAATCGTCGTTATCCACTTAATATAAAGGGGTTCCAAGAGAGATTCGTCCGATAAGGGAAAACGGGTGCGTAGGTTTGTCTACGAGATATTTATCGCCTTCAGATTAATTGAATCTCAAAAAGGACGCCCACCGTCGAGCGAAGATGCCTCGACGACACCAAATCATTCTAAATTATCGTAAAGCATTCATCGCTTTACCGAGATCTTCCACTAGCATCTGAGCCAATTAAGGGGTGCCAAATTAATTGAGGGAAGCATTAAGTTTAACAGGGGAACACACAAAAATTTGTGAATAACGACCTATTTAACTTCGTTCTGGATTTTAGAATTTTCTACTATCAGAGTATATAATATAATAGAATAGAATAGAATAGAATGGAATAGATTATATTTCCTATAATTCACAATTTTCTTATCTGCTAAAGTTCTTTTACACACTTGTAGTTAGAAAATGGCCCTAATGATGTTATGACGTGATGAGAGGTCAGGGATGGAGGGCAACGACAGGAGCGAGGTTCCTGGAGAATATATCGAGGATCGCGTTAGTTTCTTCGCGTATTATTTGTAACCCTGGTGTTCCAACAGCATTCATTTAATCTCTCTCAGAGAGGAGCGTTTCTTTGATCAACGCGCGACCGCATCTGCCGGACAATTTCTCAAACCGGGCCCACAACCGGCGTCCCGGGCGCGAGCTCCCAGTCTTGCCCGCAATGGGGCATTTGTTGCTGTCAACTGCCAACTCGAAACGTGCGTGCCCCGACGTTACTTGTTTTTAACTAACTCCGAGGTTGTATCGCATGTTCTGGGCTTTATCTTATTAATTATCAAAAATCATGAAGAAATCCCTGGACATTGTCTAATCAGAACCCGTAATAACAGACAATAACAACCCAGAAACTTGGCATCAAACACGAATCCTTATCACAGGACAATGAGATTGTTTTTGGGATCAAAAACATTCCTTAGTTGCAATAATATGTATATAATAACAAACTGATTAATTACGTTCAATAATAATTGTATTGATAATAATCTATAGTAATTTTTAAATTAAAAACGTTTAAAATAAAAGAAATCCCAAATTGAAAGAATCGAAACAGTATTTGTGGTTTTATGATTTTAAACGAGCAGTACAGTATCTAAAACCGGCACTTTACGTGTCACCAGCTTTTTTTTAAACCACAAAGTACAAAAGTATGAAAAATCACAAGAGTTTATAAACACTGGTTTCTTTAATATTAGAGTATTTGTAACTTCTTCAGTATAAAATACAACCTCATTTTTCTCTGTTTCAGTTTCTTTGAACTTTTTCCTTTAATATCAATCATCTCATATATATTTCAACGATTTTTAAAACAACGCTTTAAAATGCCCTACTTTCTTAAATATTCCGCCTATGCCTCCAATTTAAAAATAAGTATAGTTTGCTTTCTTATAGAAGAAAAATTGAAAGTAATAGTTAGACCTTATAATGTATATTTATTCATTATTACAATTAAAAAAAAATGTATTTTACACTAATAACCGTATTTACCAATAACAAAAACCTCTACGAACGGAAAAATGTTTTTTATAAATAAATACCTCACAAAATATCTTTCGGAAAGTAGATTTAAGCTGGAATAATAACATAAATCTGATTCTAGACAGCCTTCGGTAAATTTAAATACATACCAAGTAAATGACTCAATTATTCAGACGCATTCAAGCTTTTCGAGAAATCTGCTTGAAAGATGCTTCATACACGTAAATTAAGAAAATGGCCATTCATGAACTCCTCTTTTGCTTCTCGAATCTTTCGTACTCGTTAGGCTTGAATATAATTAGCCAATCATCATTAGAACGTCAATTAAATGTTGTTAACTAAATCACAGAGGTAATAGGTTGTAAAGAATTTTGTATGTTGCCGTGAAAATGAAAGATGCATACGTCTGATAAAAAACAAATCTATCTGCAAAATCATTATAAAATCAGTCTAAAGTAACATTTCTCGCCTATTTTTTATGCGTTAATTGAAGAATGAAGACGGTTCTTAAATGCGCATATAAATTTATACAAATTAATAAATTAAGATTTTGTGAGAATTTTAAGGGATTTCATGGAATTTGATGAGATATCTAATAATTTTAATGAATAAATTTTAAAGGATATAAAGGGAATATTATCGTAGGATTTTAAAGAATTTCCAACAATTTCTACGAATTTTAAGTAATATTTTTCACCTGTTTTTGA
The DNA here is from genome assembly GCA_900474325.1 of Synergus umbraculus. Classification (NCBI taxonomy): domain Eukaryota; kingdom Metazoa; phylum Arthropoda; class Insecta; order Hymenoptera; family Cynipidae; genus Synergus; species Synergus umbraculus. The sequence goes on along the minus strand of UCOK01018744.1, from coordinate 14,494 downwards.
TACGTTAATTAACGAATGGAGACGGTTCTTAAATACATATAAATTTATACAAATTAATCTCGCGAAAAAGCGACGCGTAAAATTAATAAACATAATTAATCTTCAGATTCTGTTTTTAAACCGCAGAACATATTTCGTGTTTTCATTCCCTCGGCGATAAAAAAATGTCCAGATGTCATTGACTAAAAAACAAGCATTCAAAAATGATTTCCTATAATATTAATAAATGACAGAATCAAGGTCAGAATACACGATGTCTTTGAAATCTTGTAAAATTTCTTGAAATCCTTTTTAATTCCATAAAGTATCTTCAAATGATTATATTTAAATATCTTTATTGAAAATCCAAATTTCCGATTTTATCAGAACCAGGATCTTTAAATACCTTCATCTGATTTTAAATAAGGCTATTATAATTTTTGTATATATTTTAATATGTTATAAAACCACGAACATTTTTAACATTTTAGATGTGAAGTCCACAGTTTGTAGATTTAAAAAGATATGTATATATTTGCGAAGGAAACAGCGATCATGATAGCGTATTCCGGGTGCAGTGAAACGGCTGCGGGGTGTACGTTCTCGTAATATGTAACGCACTTTGGAGTAATGCTACGTCAAAGCCAGTGCCACCGAAAATATGAGCCGGCTGCCGAGCGCCTCGCTAATGTTCCCTCATTTATTATGCTTACATTATTTCGGGATTATTAGTCTTCTCCACCTCTTCCAAAAACTTTATGTAATGTTTTGACTCAGACAAGTTGCGAGATACTGTTTCTGGGAATAAACATTGATTTGTTTTCAAACGGCCATAAATTCATTCAAAAATCATTTTCATTATCGTTTATTACCCCATCTAGATTCCAAAGCTACACAATATTATACAAATACAGATTATACACGTAATGAACGATACGATGTTGTGACAAGTCTCGAATTAACGACCAGTGTCGAATTTATTAACTGCACTTGCTACCATAATAAAGTTAAGTTAAGATTCAGCTCTTCCAATTCCTGCAATGATGTTATCGCTATAAAATGGCGAGCGGTACGTGCCATAAATGTCAAGTACTTCACAGTCGATTTTACGATTCTTTGTACGCAGGTTAAATATTTTTTTCAAGGGGATATTAATCGCGACTAAAGGGTATAGGATTTCAATTCGTCACGGTTGGCCAAACAAAGAAGGATTCGAAAAAGGGAGTTTTTAACTAGGTACCACCTTCTTGATTCTTGGCAGTGCCATTTCTTATTCCTCTCGCATCAAATTCTCTCTTTTCCCGTTCGCCATTCTTCCATTCTTCGAGCAACCCTCGCCTTTTGAATTTTACTCTCCACAGACCCCTAATCGCACTTGGCAATCGATCTTATCACCACTCGTTATTGTTTGTTATCGGCACCCTACATTTTCATGAATTGAGCAGGAATTTACATTAAAGAATGTCCATTCGACTGAAACCGATATTTATTTGTGGCGGATTCTCAGGAAGTGCCCCTCCATTTATAAAATCTCTCCTGAAAAATTATTATTTCGTTCAGTGCGACTTAAAAAAATATAATCATCCACCCAGATGGAAAACAGATAGAAAATAGAACCAGATTGTCGAATAATGAATAAAAAACGATAGAAACGTTTATAAAAAGAATAAAATTTGGAACGACATTGACTCATTGTCAGTTTGTCGTTCGTATCTCATCCCTATCTCTGCAATCGTCATGATAAGTGATAAGAAAACGATGGTTAGGAAAGTATGCGAGGGGAAAAGGGTCGTGGGGATGAGGAAGGATGAGAAAGAGACATGGAATAAGAAGAGAGTAAGGTTTAGGTAGCTACTCCCGCTTTAGTTGGAACGGGAAGCACCGCTCTGTGTTTGTGCTCTCACCGGGGAGCACAAAGAGAAATGGCGGGGTATTTATCAGTGCCTTTTCCCTCTTACTTTCTCTCTTTCTCCTACTCTCTCTCTCTCTTACTTTCCTGCCCCTTCCCCTTTCTTCCATTCCACTTCCAAATCCATTCGCTGCCTGCCAACCAACCCCTCTGTAAGCTCTCCGATGCCCTTTTGCGCACCGCACATATGGGCACTTCATCTTCGCTCTCCGGACTTTGACAGCTGTCTAACTCGTGTATCTACTCCCTCACTCGAATTCATACATCCTTGTGAAATTCTCGACAGTTCTCTTATTTCTGATTATATTGCTCGACAATTCTAATTCATTTGTTTTCCCTTTTCCTTCTTTTTACTTGAGTCCCTTTTTCTTTTTATTTTACTATAGTAAACCAACACGCGCGTTAAGCAAGAGATTATTTTGTATTCCTTCGTACAATTTCGAGTCATTAATGAATTGAATTCAAAAGCCAATCAGATTTGCAATAATAATTTATGACGGATTGTCGAGACGTTTTGTGAAACCATTTTTTTATAGAGAGGAATTTCAAAAGATTGCTGAGAATTTTAAGGGATTTCAGGGTATTTCATGGAATTTTTTTAAAGGAATTTATGTGATATTCAAAGATTTTTTAGAGACTTTTAATGGATTTTGAATTTTGAAAAATTTGGAAGAATTTTAAGATGTTGCAAAGCATTTTAAGGGAAGATTTTGTGTGGAATTTTAAGAGATTTCAATAACAGTTTCTAGGGTTTTAAGGAATTAAAAAATTTTTTTCGGGGAATTTCAAGAAATTTCAAAAGATTTCTAAGAGTTTTAAGGGATTTCAGGATATTTCGTGGAATTTTAAAGGAATTCATGCAATATTAAGGTATTTTTTAGACTTTTAAAGGATTTTGAATGTTGTAAAATTTGGAGGAATTTTAAGATATTTCAAAGAATTTTAAGGAAAGGTTTTGTGTGGAATTTCCAAATCCTGGAATTTTATGGAATTTTATGAGATTTCTAAAAATTTTAAGTGATTTTTCTGATCTTTAAAAGATTTTTTGAAAATTTTAAAGGATTTCATGGAATTTTAAAGAAATTCATGCAATATTAAAAGATTTTAAAGGATTTTTTATGGATTTTCAATTTGTGGTAAAATTTGAAGGAATTTTCAATGATTTTAAAATGATTTTAACAGAATCCAAGGGATTTTTATGATTTATAAAGGATTTTGAGAAATATTAAAGGATTGCATATGGAATTTGATGAGATTTCTAATAATTTTAATGAATAAATTTCAAAGGATGTAAAGGGAATCTTATCGTATAGGATCTTAAGGAATTTCAAAAAATTTCTACGAATTTTAAGAGATTTTCACGAATTTTTACCAAATTTCAGATTTATTTAACTTTTAAATGGTTGGATGAATTTTAAAGGATTTTAAAGTTTGTTGGGTAATTTTATTAAGGGATTTCTAAAGATTTTTATGACTCAAGAGATTTCGTAAAATTTAAAAGGATTTTGAAAGTTATCGTTAAATTTTTAGGGATTTCAAGAAGTTTTTCTGATTTTTATAATATTTTGTGGATTTTTAAGGTTTTCATAATCTCTTAAGGGATTTTAAGGCATTTTAAAATAATTTATGAATTTTTGATGAGTTTTATTAAAAATTTGTGAAATTTTAAGGCATTTACTAATAATTTTAAGAAATTTCAAAATATATTTCTGATTTTGAAAAAGTTTTGTTGAATTTTTAAGGATTTCGTAGCATTTTTTGAGGATTTCTAATTTTTAGATATTTTCACAAATTTTAACGAATTTCAAGAAGTTTTTAAGAGTATTTTAAAAATATTTACTACCAAAAATGTTGTCTCTGATTTTCAGAAATTTCATAGGATTTAAAAAAATTTAAAGAGACTAAAGGATTGCAAAAAAGGTTTTTTCAAAGATTGCACGAAGTTTTAAGACATTTTAACTGATTTTAACGAATTTGAAGAAATTTCAAGATACTTGAAGAGATTTTAATGAACTCTAAGAGATTTTAATAAATTTTTAATGATTTTGTGACATTTACAGAAGATTAAACAAATTTTAAAGAATTTCATGAAATTTTAAGGGATTTCAAGGGATTTCATTTGGTTTCCTCTACATTAGAATCAATTTTTCAAATTTCTTATAAAATCACTTGACATCAATTGAAATCTCTTAAAATTCCTTGCATTTTCTCAGTCACTTAAAAAATCTGACGAAATCCTTTAAGATGTCTTGAAATCTTCTAAAAAATCTTGAAAATCATTAAACTCTTTTGAAATCTTTTAAGAATGCTTTGAAATTCCTTATAATCAAATAAAATTTCTTAAAATATCTTGAAATTTCTTAAAATCATTTAAAGTCTCTATATGAAATCTCTTGAAATTCATTAGTCACTTGAAATCCCTTAAAAACACGCGAAACGCCTAATAATTTTTGAATTTGGAAACTTTGTTTCATATTCCAAATTGAATACGTGTAAAGAAAATTAATAAATAAAAAATGTTCGTCAGACTAGAAGTCTGCAAGTCCAACTCAATTTCAACGTTAAAAACGTCAAAATTAACATATCACATGTGTATTTGGAAAAAATTATAATCAAAAAGTGGGAAACAAAAAAGTAAAACTGAAAGTAAAAAGTTGTATAACCGCTTCCCAAAATGTGTTCCAAAACCTCATTTTTTATGCAAGCAACTTTACTAGAATCCCTTATTTTCGAATTAATTTTTACCCCCCCCTCCCCCTGACCCTCAAGAACTCTTACTAATGTCTTTTATTATCCCTTTTCCCTCGCCTTTTCCTTTTTGATTTATGGTTTAAAATTCACATTTTTTTCGTATAGAAACGTAATTATTTAATTAATAATCTATTTTTCTGATTTTAAAGGAAAATATGCTTTTAAGAGTTCAATTTTTCCACAGAAAAATAAACTATTCATTGTTAAAAATCCATATATTTTCTTTGAAAATTTTTCAATATTTACTTGAAAATCCATTATTTGTTTGAAGGATTTTCTTATTCAAAGAAAATCACTCCTCGCTTGCACTCGAGAAACAAATCCCTCCAATTAAGTTAAACCGCGACAAGTCATTCTCCTCAGTAATTACCAACGTCCACAAAATGAATCACATTCGTAACCTACAAGCGACTGGCTCGAGTAATTATACGTAATGATCAGGCTACTGGTATTGATGAAATATAGAATGATATACGATTCAAAAGGACATTTCGAATGGGTTCCAATTCCTTCTCGAGAACACGCCCTGCCTCTCGATTTTCTTGTTATGTTTCATTTTTTTTTTTTTACACCAACTCCAGCAACCAGCGACCACTCATTGGATCATTTGCATAAACAATCGCCCCTTGCAACTAGGCGGACGAGTTGGTCCCAGATCAAGTGATACCAGAAAAGATAGGGGCAATTATGGCAAGAGCTCTTCGAGGACGAGTTAAACAGCCACTAATGAGTAAAAGAAGGAGTGAATGCGAGTTTATCCGACCTGCCGACATTGGTTCGTAGGTGTCAGACTTTCACTGTATCCAAGCAGCTCCTGAGGCGATTGGTTCTCGCGGGGCCCCTCCCAGAATCCATTAGGAGCCGAAACGGAGAAAAGCATTAATTTTAAAACCAATCCAAGGAGAAACCGGCATCGAGCGCCATTTGTACCTTTACATTTGGTCTTTACTATCTTCAGACCGCTAAAAAGTAAATCCTTAATAAGCTTCCTTAATTACCAACCCGCTCGATCTTCCACTTCCAGAGTTATATTTTATATGCATATACATGTTAAATACTCGTATATATATCTATCTATACATGTGTGTGTGTGTGTGTGTGTGTGTGTTTGTTGATGTATATGTAGTAGTAAAAGCATAGTGTTTCGAACACACGCGACCTCAAGCATTAGGTACGCCAATCACTTGCGTGATTCAAAATCTATGGCAGCCGCACCTGATTCGAAAGATTTTGAGAAAAAGGTGGAGTTGATTAATTGGAGAAGGCATTAACAGACTTTTTAATGGGGAAATAGTTTGTGAATTCCAGCCTTAATCCTTTCAGAGGATTCCTGATTGGCGTCCATTATTTTGTGATGATGAGGTCGTTAGCTCCAAGTAGAAATTATAGGAAATCTTTTTATTTTTCATTATTATATATATATATATATATATTATATGTAATATAATAATATAATAAAGTAGTATAACATCTATAATCTCATATATGCTGAGAATCTAAAAATGCATTTTCCCAGGTCCTTTATACTAAAAATTGACCAAAATTCGTTATTATCCAACCGCTTTTGGATTCGTTCGACTATATATTGGACCTTCAAAGAATGGAGTTGGATTTTGCATTCAGTTCCAAGCCGCAAAAGCTGATGGCTTTTTATGACTAGCTGAGCACTTGTCATAGGCGTTTCTTCTTCCTGACTGACAGGGGCCATTTGTTCTGAAGACATTTCAATCCCAGAATCGGTCTCGGACCTGGTCGCGAGTTTTAGATAGAAATCGATTGTCTATTCTGAAGAATCGTTGATTTTCAAGGCCAAAACGCTGAAGACACGCAATGCTCGTCGAAACGAAGAACGAACAAATAAATATACCGTTGCTACCTGCTGGCGCTGTTTCTTTTGCTAGCGCGTTACGTTATTAATGAGGGTTCGGAATTATTTGGGAAATGAAAGAACCTGGAGGTTGCCCCGTTCTGAAATGACAAATGCAAGGAAACGGGGGGGCAATTTGTACGTGCCACCACTCCACGTATTCTCTTTGCTTTGCTCTCCACTAACTCTACTTCTGCCTTATACACACCTTTCTTCATGCTTCCTCATCAAAAATTCAGCCCCGAGTCGAATTTCGAGACACGAGTTCCTCATTTGCCAATCATTCTATTTTTTAAGATTTTTAGTCATGATATTTTGTGAGAATTTAAAGGCCTGCTGAGAAGTTGGGGATTTTAATCAAAAGGCATTGATTTTGATTGTTTCTAGGGTTTTAAGGAATTAAAATTTTTTTCGTGGAATTTCAAAAGATTTCAAAGAATTTTAAGGGATTTCAAGATATTTCGTGGAATTTTAAAGGAATTCATGCAATATTAAGATATTTTTTAGACTTTTAAAGGATTTTGAATGTTGTAAAATTTGGAGGAATTTTAAGGAAAGGTTTTGTGTGGAATTTCCAAATCCTGGGATTTTAAGAAATTTTGAGATTTTTCAAACGATTTCTAAGAAATGCGAGGGATTTATGGAATTTTATGAGATTTCTAAGAATTACAAATGATTTCCAGAAATTTTTCTGATTTTTAAAAGATTTAGTGAGAATTTTAAAGGATTTCATGGAATTTTAAAAAAATTCATGCAATATTAAAAGATTTTAAAGGATTTTTTATGGATTTTCAATTTTTGGTAAAATTTGGAGGAATTTTCAGAGACTTTAATGTATCGTAAGAAATTTTTACGATTTTTAAATGATTTTAACAGAATTCAAGGGATTTTTATGATTTATAAAGGATATTGAGAAACATTAAAGGATTGCATGGAATTTGTCGAGATATCTAATAATTTTAATGAATAAATTTTGAAGGATATAAAGGGAATATTATCGTAGGATTTTAAAGAATTTCCAACAATTTCTACGAATTTTAAGAGATTTTCGCGAATTTTTAACAAATTTCAGGAGGTTTTTTTAACTTTTATAATGTTGTATGAATTTTGAAGGATTTTAAAGTTTGGTAATTTTATTGAGGGATTTCAAAAGATTTTTATGCGACTCAAGAGATTTCGTAGAATTTAAAAGGATTTTGAAAGTTATCGTTAAATTTTTAGGGATTTCAAGAGGGTTTTCTGATTTTTATAATATTTTGTGGATTTTTAAGAATTTCATGAAATCTTAAGGGATTTTAAGGCATTTTAAAATAATTTATGAATTTTTGATGAGTTTTATTAAAAATTTGTGAAATTTTAAGGCTTTCATGGTATAAGATTTTTAGTCATGATATTTTGTGAGAATTTAAAGGCGTACGTGCTGAGGAGTTGGGGATTTTAATCAAAAGACATTGATTTTGATTGTATGAGATGAAATATTTGATTTTGATCAATTCTTGAAGATCATTTTGTTTTACTTCATAAACTTATAGTTAGGGCCCGTCAATTTTTATCTTTAAAAAGCCTTATTTGGGGCTTATGTTAACGCAATGCGTCAGTTGTATTAAATCCTAACTGTTAGTAATAAAATGACTTAAATAAAGATTATACTTTACCAGAGGAGCAAATTATTTAAACCAATTATACATTCATAATAATAACTGGTTTAAATAATTTGTTCTTATGGTATAAAGTATCACATGCCCTTAATAACGAATAATATAATTTATGTTAAGAATTTCAAGTGTTTCTATAACAAATTATTTTAAAGTATTTTTGACGATTTTTCTGGATATGTCGTAGAATTTTTTTTAAGGAATTTATGCAATATTAAGAGATTTTTTAGAGGATTTTAATGGATTTTGAATGTTGTCAAGCTTCGCTTAACTTCGGTGATCGAATAAAGAGCCTTAAACAATTCCATACGTCCAACCGGACATCAAGTTTTATTCAATATAAGTCTAAATCATTTATAATTTATTGCAGAATGAAAATCGAAAAGCTGTTAATAAAATAATTAGTAGCTTGAAAAATTTAATCATTTTAATTTGAAAGCATCTGGAAATATTTTTTTAAACTATTAAAATGTTTCATAATATTATAAAATTTTTAAAAAACCTTTTTGAATCTCATACAATTTTTTTATTAATTTTTAATTACATGGTTTGCTGCATTAATTGAGCATACATATATTTTACTACCTCAGTTGATTTATACGATGAAAATTAAATGCAAAATAAACCTAAATTTTCTAACACAAATATGCAATACACACACACACACACACACAATATCCTATGATATATCGTTAAATCTCTGAAAATCATTTAAAATATCATGCAATTTCATAAAATCCTTTTAAATTCTTTAACATTATTCAAGATTCCATGAAATCTCATAAAATACGTAAGAATCTCTTAAAAGTCTCTGATATTACTTAGATTCTACAAAATATATACCTATAAAATCTCATAATTCTTAGGGTAACTGTAAATATACGAATACGTATAAATTAAATATTAATATATTAAAAATTGATAAAAAAAACGCTTGAAAAAAGTTTACTATCTATAAGTAATCTGTTTAATTTCTCAAATAATATTCACTAACCTTAGGTATATATTTTGAAATATTTTTTTGCTTCATTAATAATTTACTTTTCACATCAAAATAATGATTTTTATCACTTTAAATTATTTTTTATCTTTATATAACCTTTTTATTAGTAATCATTTTGACAAAGAAAATAGTCTGAAGATAGTTCTCAAATTCGATACATTCACACAAATTTGCGCAATTTCCAAAGGAACCAATCAGGTTTTCGACAACAATGTGTTCGATATATTGGTAACATCTCTTTTTTAAGATAGGCGCAGGATTATTTACTCTCTAAATCTGAATTCGTGAAAAGTAGGTCACTAATTTACTTTAGTGAAAATTTTCACTAATTATTAGTTGTATTTCACTATTTCAATTAGTAAGTTTTCAACTTTTCACTAAAGTTTTAGTTAAAAATGACTAACAATTAGTAGAATTTTTCACTAAAGTAAATTAGCCCTGGTAGAAATTTTGCTGTGGCCCCTGTCGGGCCCAGAAAGGGTGATTTCAAACCGGTGATGGAACGCGGAACCCGACCGCGCCCAGATATGGTTAAATCGGGCAAAGTCTGGCCCCGATCGGGCCAGGTCTGGGCCAGGTTTTGGAATTTCTACACGGGAGTGACCTACTTTTCACTAATTTAGATTTGGAGAGTATTTAATTTCTTACAACTTCAAGTCATTAAAAAATCAATGATAGTTTGTTGATTCAAATTTATAAAATCATAAAAAATTTGTGAAATCCTTTAAAATTCCCTAGAATTCTTTGAGTTCCCTAAATTTCCTTAAAAATCTCTTAAAATTCCATAAGGATCATTAAAATCCTTTAAAATTACTTTTAAAAATCAAAAATTTTTTTTTTAAATCTTTCAAGCTTTTTAAAATTCTTTAAAATTTTACTAAATCTTTTAAATATTATATAAATTTCTTGTAATCCCTTTAAATTCATAGAAACCTCTTAAAATCTTTTAAAATTCCTGTAAATTCTTACAAGACTTTTAAAATCTCTTAAAATATATAAAAATCTTTTAAAATTTGTCCAAACTTTTCAAAATTCCGTAAAATTCCACAAAATTAAAAAAAAAACAATAAAAAACTTGTGAAATCCTTTAAAACTCCATGAGAAACATTAAAATCCCTTAAAAAATCAAAATTTCTTAAGATTTCAAGTACTTTAACTTCTGAAGAGTTTTTCACGAGTTTTAATTCGGATTTCAAGACATTTATAATTTTAATCGTTTTTGTGGATTTTTAAAGGATGTCAAGAATTTTTTGGGAGTTTTAAGAAATTTTCACGAATTTTAACGTATTTCGAAGGTTTCCCTGACATTTTTTCGCACCATTAGTTTGTTTTTCTTCTTTCAAGTTCAATAAGTCATTCAAAAACCAATCAGGTTTGCAACAACAATGTATGCGAGATTTTCGCGACATTTGGTGCGGACAACAAAACTTTTTGTTGCTATAGAAGCAACAAAAAATGTTTGGTTGTGCCAACCAAATCTTGGTTCTTTCAACAAACTTTTTGTTGAACCAAGAAAATTCATCTGAGCCAACAAAATTTCAGTTTTGGTTGAATTAACAAAACTTTGGTTGGTTCAACAAAAATTTGTTTGGCACAATCAAAAATCTTTGTTGCTTCTATAGCAACAAAATTTTTTGTTGTCCGCACCAAACATTTTTCTCAGTGTACAATAGAGAAAAAGATATCGATCCCCTCATCATGTGAACCACATCTTAAAATTCAAATTTACCTTCTCTAGAGATCGCTTATCAAGCTCATATTCCTGCAAGGTGACGCAGAGATTGTATCCGACTCGCAAGCTCAGTTTTTACGACAGTATACATATATATATTGTTTGCCTTAACCATGAAAATAGAAGGATCACGAGCGTCGCGTGGGCTTAATCCCAACGCGTAACAGAGTGGCCCCTGGTTGGATGACGCCTATCCATCATCCCACACGCTCGAGAGCAAGACCAGCGTTTCATGATCGCGTGAGTGTCTCGCAAAAGACCTTCTTGCGAAGGGTGAAATAAGTAGAGGATTTCTCTGCAGTCTATAGACCGTGGTCCACACTGTATTTTCCAGAGATGGGAAAACTGATGTGTTAAGTTAAGAAGAAAGGCTTCAGCTTCAGCTCGAAAAGCCTTAGCTAGCTCCAAAAGCCTCAGCTAGCTCCAAGTACAGTTTCAGCTCCAGGGATGCTGGATGCGGCACAGGAAAGTGTAATCCCGGACGATCAGTGTGCGGCAGATTCGGCCTTAATGAGCTCCTCAATGATAAATGACTCCACGGGCGCGCCTCTCTTATCCTCAGCAAGAAGGGTGTATCGTACCTTGTAAGGTAAGGTGGTACATGGTTGGGTCTTGCGCCGGTTGGTATGGTATCCATTCTCCAACCGCTTCTCCATTTCTCGTCTCGCGCGCCGCGTGAAGCCTTCATCTCCGCCTACGATTCCTCAAACTCAACCCAAGACTGACCAGCATCCAAGAATTCAAAATGGCAACCTTCTGACCACCATCATAAGTGACAGACATCCATCCTACCTAAGGACGTTTCAATTCGGCTTCCTGCCTAGCACTGAGGACGTTGATTGAACGTCTGATGTGACGTGATCCAACATTTTTTCTCTTGTGAACATGATCCTCGAGACTTGGTATATTATCTTGCTAGGATAGCTGTATAGGATTTTATATTCAAAGAACTGGACCTTATAATTAACAAAGTGAGATTTCAAAGAATATTAAAGGATTTCTAATGATTGCAACGAATTTCATTGTTTTAAACCTGATTCGCTTTTGAATCAGGAAGAAGTAAGAAGAAGTTGTAAGAAGTAGAAGCTTGTTATTTTTCTAGTGAATTAAATAAATGATGATGACCTCCTTGCCTTCAAATCGATTGATGACACTCGAGGAAGAACACGACGCCGCTTCTTAGACAAACGCTTTCATCTCGACGCTCATTTTCATTTACCGAGAGCATGTAGTTCTGCATTTGAGGTGCGCAATTGCAGATAAAAAAGATTCTGGATGTTTAGTAGGTACATACTACATAAATGTGTGGGCGTGTAGAATAACGCGTAGGCTAAGGGAATTGAGACGTCAGGCGCCCGCGGTGCTTGATGAATGCATGGCATTCAGCGGAACGAAAAGATCTTCGCTTGCAGGATGTTGTACCTCGCAATGGACCAGATGAAGCTAACGTGAATGCAACTTACTTGCTCCACAGTTGTACAGTTGTATGGTTCTGTACATGTATAATATATATCTATAATTGTAGTAGAGTTCGAGAATGGTAGAGTTGTATATCTCGCTTGGCAACGACGTAGGTCTCACCACCTTTCCTATCGGAAAACGATAAAAAAGCTCGCAAGATTGGCGGTCACGCACCGCAGATTGCACGGCGCACAATTGTTTCAATGTATCTTGGTTCTTTCCTGGTTCCAATATTGCTCTCATAAATCCACACTTTGCCGGCTTAGTTAGATCTTCATTTACTTTTATTGCCTATAGTTCCAGCAGATGAATGACCATTGATTATATTTCCGAGGTGCAGGCAATTGTGATCGTTGAGGATAGGATTATCGTATATTTGTAGGCGATAAATTTATATATTGATCATTTTTATGTTTAAAGGCATTTAGATCCAATAATTCGTTGAAATCTCATAAAATTTATCAAAATTTCACAACATTGAAAAGAGAGTCCTTAGAGTCTTTCAGGATTCTTTAAAATTTCTTAAAATTTTTTAGGAAATCTTGAACACAGAAAAAACAAGGACTGAAAGTGTTTACAGCTGAAATCAGTTTTTAGGCTGAATTTCAGTCTTAAGACAGTTTTTAGTCATGTTTTAAGACTAAGAATTTCTTATTGTCTTGTTTTTAGATTTTTTAGTCTTAAAACAAGACTAAAAACTGACTTAAGACTGAAATTCACCCTAAAAACTGATTTCAGCTGTAAACACTTTCAGTCCTTGTTTTTTCTGTGAAATATTCCAAAGTTTGTCAATTCTCTTGAAATATCTAAAAATATCTAAATATCTATTTCCCTAAAATCATTTCAAATCTTGTGAATATTCTTGAAAATCCTTTGACAATCTTTTAAAAATTTTCAATATCATTTAAAATCTTTTGAAATAATTAACAAACTGTGGAAATTAATTTAAAATCTTTGACTCCATTGAATTCTTTAAGCATTGTTAAAAATAACTGTAAATCTATTTATTTCAATTTCATTCCTTCTGAAATCCTTCAGGAAATCTTTATATTATCTTTGAAATCTTGAAAAATAACTTAAAATCTCTTTGTGTTAAAAGGCATTTAAATCCAATAATTCGTTGAAATCTCTTGAAATTCATCAAAATTTCACAAGATGGAAAATAGAAATCTTAAAAATCTCTTAAAATCCTTTGGGAAATCTTGAAATCTTCGAAAGTTTGTAAATTCTTTTGAAATAGCTTTAATTTTCTCTAAAATTATTTAAAATCTTGTGAAAATACTTGAAAATCCTTTGAAAATCTTTTACAAATTTTCAATATCATTTAAAATCGTTTGAAATAATTAAGAAAATGTGTAAATTAATTTAAAATCTTGGATTCCCTTGAATTCTTTAACCATTCTTGGAAATAACTTGAAATCTATTTATTTCGCTTTAAATTCTTTTGATATCCTTTCGGAAATCTTGATATCTTTGAAATCTTGTTAAATATCTGAACTCCCTTTAAATTCCCTAGAACTACTTGAAATTTCTTGAAATCCTCTTAAATTCCTTGAAATTTCTTAAAATCCTTTAGGAAATCTTGAAATATTCGAAAGATTGTAAATTCTTTTGAAATATATTTAATTTCCCTAAAATCATTTAAAATCTTATGACAATTCTTGAAAATCCTTCCGAAATCCTGTAGGAAATCTTGATATCTTTAAAACTTGGAAAATATCTTAAAATCACTTTAAATTCCGTAGAACCACTTGAAATTTTCTGAAACCCTCTTAAATTCCTTGAAATCACTTGAAATCTCTTCAAATCTTTTAGAAAATCTTGAAATATTCGAAAGTCTCTCAATTCTTTTGAAATATCTTTAATTTCCCTAAAATCATTTAAAATCTTGTGAAAATTCTTGAAAATCCTTTGACAAACTTTGCGAAATTTTCTATATCATTTAAAATCCTTTGAAATAATTAACAAAATGTGGATATTAATTTAAAATCTTGGACTCCCTTGAATTCTTTAAGTATTGTTTAAAATAACTTGAAATATATTTATTTCGCTTTCAATCCATCTGAAATCATTTAGGAAATTTTAATATCTTTGAAATTTTGGAAAATATCTTAAAATCCCTTTAAATTCCCTAGAA